>JABFPM010001409.1:0-20494 GCA_022817325.1 Idris sp. 1 HC-2018 | reverse complement strand
ACACTAGTCAAACAAAAAGAAAAAAATGTTTTTTATTGCTTGCAAAAATACAAGGCTCCAATTGTTTTTTTCACATAACTAGTTTAGTAGGAATTTTTTAAACTTGTAAAATTGCAGTATAAAGTTATTGTTTATTAAATTATTGCATATTTACTAAATAAAGATATATAATAAATTAATATTGTTATTTTTTAAAATGTTATGACAGTTAAGAACTAATTTTCACTTTAATATACAAAATTTATTTTACTTTAATGTTATTATTCAATCAGTTAATAATTTGCCTTTTATCACTTTTTAAAAATATTCGATATCAAACATGTCAACATTTTGTGCTCAACTTACAGTTAAACATATAACCAACTTCACAATGTATGAAGTAGACGCTCTGGACATAAGCCTTAATGAAAAAGGACATCATAAAAGTGCAATGGTAAATAAGCAATAGTGATTTTAAAAAGAAAGTTTAAAATATTATTTAACGTTTTCATAATTTAAGATTAAAATGTTTTTATTAATTATATCGACGTATATTCTAATTAATGTTTTTAATATCTTTAACATCGTTTCTAGATTTCACTTATAAAATCCAAAGTCAATGGTTGTAAAGAGTTAAAAGATGGTGTGCCAGCTGTTTTGAGCTATATAATTCAACCGTCAGTGCAAATACAGTACAGCGGGTACGGAAAAATGTTAAATGGAGTTGCAAAAAACCATTTTCAGCGACAGAGCTTGCTGATTGTATAATTGGTATTTTTTTTCTGTATTTTATTATAACAACTAAGTAACAAAAAATCATTTGATATTGAGTTGATAAATATAAATTTACATTGAATTTAAGTTTTTTATTGTTTTTTTATATCGTAGTTAAAAAAATGTTTATGTTTAAAGTGCTATGCTAAGCAGGGCCCATGCATAAAATTATCTTTTCAATTGATAATTGGTAGCCAAGCATGGACCAAGCATACATTATTGTTCTAATCGATGGTTGGCGGCCAGCCTTGGCCCACTATGTATCAGTGTTTCATACCAGACATCAGCCAAGCTTGGTAGCCAATTCTAGGCCAATGATTGGTTAACTTATGCCAAGCTTGGACCATTTGTTATTTTCTACCTGGAACTAGAACTACCAACAAATCTATAACCCTAGAACTACTAAGGTAACGAATTTGTCCCCTCGAATTTTCTAATTTTGTATAAATATAAATGAAAAAGTCGGTTTTTTTGCAATGTATTTTGAAGAAAGAAATTATCTAAACTGTAATTGCAGTTTTTTTAAAATTATAAAATATAAATGAATTCGGTAAACAGCGCTAATATTTTGAGACTTTCTAACAGTAAATAACTGTTCCACGTTTTGCCTATTATTTTATTTTTTCACTTTTTTCTTGCTCTTTTTTACAATAAATTAATAGAAGATTTTAAGTCCTACTGATTTTATTAATCCTACAAAGTATTCTAGTCGAAGAAAAAGATTAATTTGCCACTTATTGTTTATAAAAACTGTCGGGGACAAATTTGTCCCCTTGGTAACTCTAGGTAAATTGTGTTAATGTTTATAATGAAGCCAATACTTTTCCTTCAAAATTAGATGAAGAAAAGTACTTTATAAAAAAATAATTATCAACATTTTGCAAACAAATTCGCTGAAATTTGAGTCTTTTATGAAAATTTAAATTTCAAAAAGGGACAAATATGTTCCTTTGGTAGTTCTAGTGTTAAAATATAATGTAGATTAAAATGGAATCTTTTCAAATTCGACTAAAAAGATCATGAGTCACTAAATAATTAAATCGAGAGTCTCCATGGAACTCTCATAAGATTATGTGTAAACGTTTCATAAAACTCAATAGTAGGCTCTTAATTTTTATGCATTTTACATTTTATACAATTCGAAAACCATGCAATGAATTTTTGGTACATTTTACCGCGAGTAAATTTGAATATGATTCGTGGAATAGAAACGGTTTACAATAATTTCTGATAATTTATCGGCTTACCGATTTGGGAATAATGAATACTTCGAATAGTTAATTTTAATTGTTGAATATAGTCGAATACTCCAAATGGCTTCGAACCGTTTGTATATTCGGATATTCAAAATGGTTTGAATATTTGAATATTCGAATATTCGAAATGGTTTGAATATTTGAATATTCAAAAAGGATTGAACTCAACCCCACAACTCCATTTTTTAATTAGCAACCAGTGTTTAAATACAGCAACAAACTCCGTTCAACTTCGAGGTTGCAGCGCAGCAGAAATACAACATACATATTTAAGATTTTCGCATTATTCTTCACGCGAAAAAAGCAAAATTGAAATCTCAGTTATTCTGAAAAAAGTTTATGTTGTTAGGACAACACATTTGAAATAAAGCCTTTGGGAAAAAAAACACTTTCTTCGTTTCGAAAAATTGTATAACACTTTTTGCGTTCATACTTAAAAGAATGTTGCCTTATGACACTTATTATCTTCTGTGTAGAAAGTTTGAAAAAAAATTCTTGTAAACACTTCTAAATGTTTAAAACATTTAACTTACAGAAAACATTTGCTACGAGTCGCATTTCATGTTATCTTTACATGTAGCTTGAAAAACTAATATTTATGCAAAGTGATCATTCAATTCAAATACAAGTAACATTAATTAATATCTTTAAATAAGTGTTTATTAATTAATGTAAATAACATGTTATGAACATTTTTAATTAATTTTAACTTTAAATAACTTTTTATTTTTTCCAAAGAGTGTTGAATAATGAAAATTGTATACAAAGTTAGCCACTTTGACGATTGATAAAGACAATCCGAGAGATAATCATAATAATTGTAGTGTTAATTCGATTATTCTAAAATAAGGATTACTCCGGTTTTTTCGATCAAATCACAGAATCGATTTCATGTTAAATAATTAATGTAGGATAATTTTCACTATGATAAATGTAATAAATGAAATAAAACAATAATGCCAGTTGCAAAACAATACACTAGAATGATATTGAATCGATTTTTTTCTGTCGACAATTCTATGCGAACAATACTTTATCATAATAAGAGAAAAAAATATTGTTATCGCAACTTTGGCCATTAAACCGCTTTTTCTGTCCTTTCGTCCCCGAGAATCCCACGTGTGTGCTCTATCATCTTGGGAAAGTACGCAGATGTCGGTGACAATGGCAGTCATAACGAAACAGTGAAAATTTTCACAGCTACGAATATGCGTCCATGCCATTATTATTTTTGTCAAGGCATATCTCTCGGCAAACTCGAAGCCATCTCTGATTGCGATCACGATTGAGAGGTGACAAATAGAAATTCACAGAAAGTCTATCCCTTTTTACCTGTTCATCAATTGAAGGCCCGGATCGAATAACCCGAAATGCGCTCCAAACCAACTTACTTCATTTTTAAGTTTTTTATTTATATTTGCTTGCCACAAGTTTTTGTTTTCATTTCTTTTTCGCCCTTTTGAAGGATCTTTCTGCATCTTTTTAATTTGTTCAATGTAAATAACAACTTTTAAAAATATATTTAATAAATTAATAAAACGTCATGTAATTAACTAAATTATTTCATAATTCGCAAAAACACCTGACGCACGGCGGAATTAACCAAAAAGTAATTGAGTGTTCACGTGTTTTGAAAAACAATAACAAACCCATACAATGAAATTAGATAACAAAATTAAACCCATTAATATGTTAGCTAAAATATTTTTTAAAAAAATGTTAATCTAATAAAGCATTAATTTTGAAATGTATATAATAATTTACAATGTATTAATTTAAAAAATTAATTAAATTGGTTTTTTAAACCACTGTGTTGAGTGACATAACAAAGAAGCGCTCGGCCGAACAATGCAACATGTCGGCGTGTTCGGCATAATACATGCGTTGTAAATAAATTGCTCTAACTTTCTTAGTTATTGATATTTTGGACTCAAACTTGGCAAAAAATGTTTTTATACTTTAATGAACAACTTTGTCGCTTAATGTTTATTCAAATTGAAAATTCATTCGATACTTTTTACGATTGAATATTGCGTTGCGCTTATAGAGGCGCGGCTCAAATGAAAAATTGATAAACAATTTTAATAGCATTTTTTGGTGAATATTATTAGCTTAATAATTCAAGTATTTAAAAATGTGTTTACAAAAAAAATTTCATCACAATCGATTCACTAGAAGTAACAATATTGCGATTTGAACACTAAATAGTCATTAAATGTTATAGGTTAAGAAATTGATGCTTTTATTATTTTTTTTCAATAATTATTGAATTTTTATAAAATTTTTAATTATAGAAAATATGCGCCTTTTTATGCTGAATATTGCAGTATTTTTTACAATTTAATTTAACTTCTTTTTTTTATAAAAATCCCACGATCTGGGAAACTCAAAGACGGCCGGCCGAGCGCATGTCGGGTTATTCGATCCGGGCCTTCAATTTTACGTTGCACCCTTTTAAAATAGATGCGTATCGATAGTGAAGTATACACAGTTGGGAAGTACTATACTAACCTATTCTACAAGGAATCGAGATACAACCAAAAATTGAGAGTACGTGAAACACACACACACATTTATTAGCACATTCATAAATAAATCTCAACGTCTCTACATCCAAATACAATGTTTTCAATCTTTTGGCGATACTTGATCGACACATGATCCTTTTCTCGAATATTATTTTTTGATATTCTTGATAAGTAGCTGATAAAAACGTCTTACTTATGACACTTTTTGCATTATTTGTAATTGCCATTTTCAATATTAATTGTAAACAAACATCTCATACTTGAATTAATTTAAAGTTGTGTAGTTTTTTATTAAAACAAGTTTGACTAAAAAAGTGTCAATTTAACAAATTTAATTTCTAATTTTATGCAAAGGAATAGAATGCGAACAAAACGATGATATCTTAAACGATAAGATTCCGAAAAAATTTTAATCAAAAAGCAATAATTAAAAAAAGTAGTTATTCCAAATAAACATATAAACTTTACAGACAATAAGGTAAATGTCCCAGTAATGGGACACTAATTTTCTTTAAATATTGTTCTTTGATTTTGAAAAATCAACATTCAAACTTCATTTGTATGCGAAAAGCACTAAAATAATATATTGAAATAAATTGACTTTTAGAATTATTCCAACTTATGAAAAAGCAAATGATACAATAAAATAAGCATAATTAAATGATTTTTTTACATGTAATTGAATAAAAATAATTCCATAAATGCAAAGCTATTTTTAAATTTTATGAATCAATCAAGAACCAATTTGACTTTATAATTAATGTTGATTGATAATTTAAATTGTTTCATTATTTTTTCTGGACTAGCATCCCAATTTTTAAGAAAAATATTTTTTAAATCCTACAAATCAGGCATTGAGGGGTTAACAACATTTCTACTTTTTAATGATTCAACTTCCAATTTAACATTTTTCTATCTACACGTTTTGGTTAAAATATGATCACCATAAAATAAAAGTGCATATCGAAACTTTTTGGTTTTTTTATATCGCATCGTTATTCCAATCTGCGTGTCTAGATAGAAAGATTTCAATTTTTAAATTAAAATATGGAACAAATAAAAAAATGGATACAAAAATAATAATCGATATTTTAATTAACCACGTGGCCATAAATTTGCCATAAACAGATAATTAAGAATAAAATAAAAAAGATAATTCGAAATAATATAAATACAAATTTTACGATATCGACATGTTCTCATTTCCCCGGTATAAAAACTTTAATATGCACTTTTATAAAACCCTTGATTGCTATTAAACAACAATAAAAAAAGTATAAACGTGCATTCGAACTACTAAAAGTGAAAAGAGAAAAAAAAGAGCAACATTATTTGTATCCAGCAGCTCCATATCCTTGATAAAAGTGAAACCTATTGTAAAAGTAAGTAACCAGTAGGAGTTTTCGATTTTGTCGGTTAATTTAGCGACACCCCCTTTTCCTTAGCCTTGGGGATACCGGGTAAATTAACCTTATTTTTCAATTTCTCCGGTGTCCCAAGACTATGCGCTGTTCTCTCCTATGCACAGTTCGTCGTTAATAAGAAATCAATAGATTCTTATTGCTATCAACACACTGATGTCAACATACGCATTAGAGACGTCGTGCAAGTGTGTACGTATACACTTAGAAAGGAATAACACAGAGCGACGTGGCACTATGCACCCCGCGGTTTTTCGCTGCTTTTCAAATGGCCGCCTACCGTCTGCTGAGTGCCTCTAAATGCGATTTACCCGACAATACCTATAGGGTGTCTCAGAGGAATCGCACGCAAGCAAAATCGAGCTTTCAGCCGAGATACACTTTACCGTCAACCATGAAGAAGTTGTCAGCCTTGTAAAATGTCTTTGGCCGCATCATTTACCATGTTATAACAGTAACAGTGCGCCCCTTTTTCCTGTTTTGTCAATTGCATTAAGCCGCTACATATTTCAAACTTCGCGACATAACGTTTCACGAATGAAAAATGCTAATGGCATTGGATAATGGTCCTTAAAAACACACTCACAAATATGTATTTGTCCAATTTTTAACATTACAAATGGTTCAACTTTCTTTATAAAAAGTTTCAATTTCAAAGAAATAACAATTTTATGCTTCACAATTGAAAATAAAGAAACAATTAATTCAATTAAGGGAATTTCAATGACAATTGTAGTTGAAAAAGAAACGCTCCTTTTACTTATGCACTATGAAGTGCATCTACAAAGTTAATTAAACAACTATATTGAAATTGCTATAATTGATAATGTACTTTATTCAGCTATCATTAGTTTTCAGATTGTCAACTTTTACGGCTTCGATGGTGAGAAAACGGTTTCCGTCACATACAACTTCACTTTGTAAATTCTTGCAACCTATTTCTCGCCCTGCTTGTAAACTTTGTCCGCTGGGTGTGTCATGAGAGAAACGTAATCAAGTCGACATTAAATAACTTGGTTAATTTCAATTTTCCTTTGCACCATTTACAAACGCACAATTATGTTCAAATAAATTCATATTCTTATGACAATTTGTAACACATGTTTTGATAATTGCTCTACATTAGAATTTTCAAACATAATTTTTAACCAATAAAAGTATATTTTTATAGAAAAAAACAAAAAATTATATTAATTTTTTTACTACATCATTTATTAGTGTCATCATTAAAAGAAATTTCACTTTATCAAAAGCCGTGAATAATTCAAAGTAAAATATAGTTTCAAAATTGCATCAAACTCATCTTTCATAAGCAATGTTTGTAATAAAATTCATCAAAGATAATGTGAAAGTACAGAATAACTGTGAAAAATAATTCTCTGAGATTGAATGAATTGAATTCAAGTCATAGTTTCAATATTTGTACAATGCAACATGTTATTTTCTGCTTCTAAATCAACAAAAGTTGCGTGATGGTCGTTCATTAAGAGCTGAGCGTAGTATCATTCAAATAAGGTATAATAATATACAGCAAATAAGATGCTCTTCTGTATTCACGAGGAGAATATGTCGTAATTTGCAATCAGAGTCCTGTTCCGACTATACGTCTTCCCGGGCAAATAACAAGTTGCATGTTTTCGAAATGAAAAGTTCTTGGGATTTTTAAACCACGGTGCGTGCAAAGATATAACGCAACGAAAAGGGGATGCTTGGTCGAATAGAAAAGAAGAAAATGAGTGAGAAGGGGTAAAAGCTGTGAAAAGTGCTGAGCCGAGAAGAGCAATGAAAATTAGAGATGCGAGTGTGCACAAGCAAATTCAAGGGATTTTCTCTGTATAATCCGCAAATTACTAACTTAAGCAAGTTGAAGAAAAGCCTTGTTTGAGTGCATTCAAAGAAAAGTTATTGAGCACTTGTTAAACGGAAATATTGAAAACATTTTGACGGTATATTTGTATGAAAATATAAATAAAATGTGAATAATAAAATTTAAAACGTTAAATATAATTTTTTAAACTAAGAACACTTGTTTCAATCTCACATTTTTCATAATGTTGAAAAAAGTTGTTAGAAAATTAAAAACAAGTGTTACAAATGAAGAAAATCTCGTAAAAATGTATATCGGTCTGTTTTAAAATTGCAAATAATTACTCATATAGATTAAAAAAATATTAAGCTTTAACAAAAATTGCTTAGCACAAATAATAGCTTTTTGATTTCGAGGTATAAATTAAATTGCAATTACTTTGTAAAGTGCTCGATAGAGGATTTCATTCGAATTAAAATCTTTTGACCAAACTCGTATGAACTTTCACAGATGTGTGTATTACAGTTGGGTGTTAACTACTGCAGTCAAATTATTCATTCTAATCCACCATCTCTTTACTCTCTTCGTCCACGAAAGTTTCGAACAATTCCACACGACGCCCACAATTATTCAATAAAAAAATTTAATTTTCTTATGAATCATATTAGAAACTAATAGACGTGTCAATTAAATTATGACAAAATTGAATATATTGATTAATTCGATTGAAGCTTATTAAGTATTCAACATTAAATTTGTTTTAAATTAAAAAAATCAATTTAAAAAAATATAGTGATTTATTTCAGTTTGTATAAAATAAATTTACAATATAGATCTTATATTTTCAACAATTTCAGTTTTTCTATTAACTGCTAAAGTTAGTGGATACATTTTGTGGACGAGTTCCAAAAACAAGAAACTAAACATCGGTAAACTGTTAACGTAATATCCAATTGTCCAAGTAAAAGATTAGTCGTCTTAAATCTTGTAACCAATTTAGTAATTTATCTTCTTTGATTCTGAAATTGATGTATTTAAGACTAGATATTTTTAATCGGTTATCCTAACTAAATTAGTACTAGAATTTTTTTACTCAAATTTATTTTAGTCGAAAAAAAGGCAATGCATTAAGAATAAATTAAATTGACCTAATAAATTGCTGCTTATCGTTACGAGTGTCAAGAAATGGAAAAAAAATAATACACGCAAAACGTACATTTTTCGACATCGTACTTACGAATGCAGTTTTAAAGTAGGATATCGTGCTTTGTTAGAATATCTTTAACGAGCCCGTGTAGGTCTGCACGTTCTGATATCGTATATCCGTATAATGTTGGACGTGCTTGCATTTTGCTTTCTATCTGGATTTAGATAATATGCGTCATTTATCCAAATTGGTATATCGTTGCCGAGTAAACAGTGTTACACAGGAAACCAGTAATTTCACTTCGAGCTTTATAAAAACTGTGATATTTTAATTTGCATTTCGATAGCCATATCAACACTTTTTAATTATCTTCACATAAAAGTTTATCATTATTATAACAAACAATAATTTATCGATTCAACGATAAAATAAACTATTTCTGCAAATAAGGATTTCAATATTGATAATCATAGTTTTAAAATTAAAAAAGTTGTCATATGACAAACTTAAAATTTATAAGACTTATAAATTTTACATACTCAGCTGCGAAAGAGGATACTTTTGATCATCGTAAAGTGTTTTTGTCTCATCTTCAGCTGCAAACGTGTTGAATTCTGATCACTGAAGTGTTTTTAAATTTTTTTAAATATACTTTTAAAAATTTGTAGTTTATTTAATAACATTAAAATTTTTTTCTACTGCCCATCACTGAATGGTGATCATGTAAATTTCTTACTTAATTTACGTTATCTAACAAAACTGTGTTAGGTAAGAATAATATGTCTACTGGCTTATGATAGGTATACGCACTTGCGTACAAAGACTTCATCTTACGTCGCGTGTGATAAATGCATTTTCGCGAATTCCAGAGAAACTCGGAATTTACATAGCCGAAGTTCAGTGTACGTGCACAAGTTGCATTGCATTTACGCTTCTGTGCTTGTACATCCCCTGTACGTCAGTTTTACTTCTGTGCAAAAAATAATGACATACGAGCGGAAATGTGTATACGATTATTCGGAATATTTTACGAATTTATCATTTCGCGCAGGACCGCGGTCGCAAACGGAAAGAATGAAAAATGGTCTAGAAAACAACAACTTTGATGACTAAATAACGATCTTATGATTTATGTCCTGCTTAATGTAGTTACGGTTCATTGTGTTCAAGTGTATACTTGACTCAAAATAATTTAAACTAAAAATTCAAAAAAATTGTTTTTGCGTTTTGTTTTACTTGAATTCAATTTATCAATGTTACAAGACTTGCTTTATTTGATTTTTTGTTTTACTCATAACGAGTAAAATAATACAAATCAAATTATTTGCAAATGTTAAGACTATAGGGTTAAATCAAAGAAACATTAATTCAAATTTAACTTATTAGCTTTTATTTAACCACCAGTACTATTGAAGGTGCGCCATTATCATTCGATTATTCGAACTAAACTGAATATGGTGTCGCACTTTAATGTGACTCAAAGCTTACAAACAAAGATCTATTCTAACACATGGATACACTTAATTATTTCTCTAAACTTATATCCTGTAATAAACATTTTGAGAAAACTTCTCCAATATCTGTAGCATAAATGGCGACAATTGAAGTCCATTCCCTTCGCCCGACAGTTAAGTCTCATATTTCTTTTTCAAGAATTTCAGAGCAACTTCATCTTAAATGAAACATAAATAAAATATAATAGATTGATTATTAGAATTAAAGAAAATAGAATTAATAAATTGATTTTTGACTCACGAATTAACAAAAAAAGACAACAGCAATATTAAACAATTAAAGATCGTATTTATGATTATGGCTTTTAGTTTTCAATCCTTTTTTTCAGTACATAGGTAAAATTTCGATCCGTCCAAGAGACCTCAACTTAAGTTTACATTCACGCCAATACGACGTTAAGTTATCATCTCCCCGTTCTTCTTGTTCGTCTGTTTTAAGTTAGTTTAGTTCAGTGCAAAGTTGTACGCCGTCTAGCTCTCATCGAATTAACTTTGCGTTTCCTTATTCCTTCGGCGTCTCGGAAAGCGAAGATGGATAAAATGTGGAGATGGAAGGGCTACTTCGTCCAACATTATACGAGATAAAATCGGGATAACGAGAACCACTTGGGAAAAGAATGCAGAACTGCAAAATCTTATTATTTATCGAAACTTCCTCTAAAGATTCTCGAGGCACTTTACCGGCAAATAAAAGTCAGCGTATAGCCTTTCTCGTTATAGATTGCTTGCTCTTGTGTATTAATTGAGAATTTGATTTTAATTATGTGTGGAAAGTATTTTCCCCACAAAAGACGCCATAATGAGTTATTGCTTTGAACAATTTTCGTATTAAGACATGGAACAATTATACACTATTATATATTATGCCTTTTTTTATTATTTTGTTATTCCTTTTAGGTAAAATTCATAAAATAATTGTGAGTGAAATTTAATATTAAATAAATAGAAGTAGATCAAAAAACAGTGGTTCAAAGAATACTAATTTTATCAAGTTGTCTTTGATTAAGTACTTTATATCAATTTTTCTGAGAAATTATTACCAACTATGTTTCTTGCCTGTCAGACAAACAGAAACGAAATGAGCTGAGATTTAAAGTTAAATTTTAAGCAAAGTCAAAGCAGTAAAAGATAAAGGGATGCTTAAAGACAGAATCTCGGCAAAGGCTTACGTTTGATTAGACTTTAGTGGCTACTTTTTCTGTAAAATGCAAAATTTCAACACCCGGAGAAAAATGTTAAGTAGTACGTCATTCGTCAATCTATCAATAAGTTAAATTTGTATAAGATAATTGAATTTTACCAGACTTTGTGTAGCATCAATTCAATTTTCCGGAGCAACAGAATCGCTATTTTTGTTTACAGCTTTTTTGCTGGGCACAGAAGCGAAAGAATTAACACAGATGCTTGCTTTTTGGTTGCACTTTTTACTAAAGAAGCAATTTCTGCGTCTGTAGCTGCAACAACATTGTCGTTTTTTTAATGCGAACCACAATTTATTTCCAACGAATTTTTTTGTTTCATGTCAGGTTAAATACTAGGGATTCTTAAATTTCTCACAAATGGGAAACGGAAAGAAGATTTTATTTATTCCCGGGATCCCGGGAAAATTTGATAAAATAAATTGTTTATGTTCTATATTAGATTATTTAATTTAACAATATATTAATAAGATTAAATAACAATTTATAGATGTGTCAATAATTAAAGAAAGTAAAATATTTTTTTTGCATATATACATTTTATATGTTAATTAATTTTCATGCTTTATAGGGTTTTGAAAATACTATGTGGTTTGTTTGTAGGTTTGTTTTAATCTTAGTTAAATCTTTAGTAACATTTTATTTCAATTTTCAAAATTAAAAAACAATGAATTTTTATTTAGAATATTTCCATATTTCATCAAAATATATTCAAATTATAAAATTTAAAGTTAAATTTTTAAACAGGAAAAAGATTTATGATAGAAAGGGAAAAAACAATATTTACAAAATAATGTAATATTAAAAGTCAAAATTAAAAATTAAGTTAAAATATCTTTCATATAAAAAGATAGAGTGTATACAAACATTAAACTTCACTCAAATTTTAAAGATATACAATTGATTTATAAACAAAAATTTCAATATGAAAAACTTTATTCAAAATTCCGGGAATTTGTTTTATTTTTCCCGGGAAACGGGAACCGAAATTTCGCAAATTTTCCAGGAATTCCCGGGGTCTAACCCTATTGGATACACAGCCAAACTGAAATTCTGGTTAGATCTACCTGACACTGAGGTTCAGGTTGTATTTACCTGAACTGGTTTTCAGTATAATCTGCTTATACATTCATAATAAATACTTTTTATATCGCAAAACATATTTTATTTAAATAATATGTTCTGTGACGGTATATTTTTGTATATTCATAGAGCAATAATTGATGTAGCGTTGAGGTACAATTTTTACAACAATGTTCTTTTGGTGTACTTGTGATGGCCCGCGGTGTAAATTGGTGCATTAAATTTAGTGGTATAATTTTTATGTATTTTTAGTGTAATTGTGGTATAACAATGTTTTAAAATTGGTGTTAATTTATCGCTTTTGCACCATTTTTTTGGTATAAAATTGGTGTAAAATCCGACACCGGGGTACAAATGGAATAAGACAGAAAATTCAGATATGTATGAACTAAGTGAAATTGTTAACTAGTAAGTAACTGTGAGCAAGCGACATATTTTTTGAGTTAATAAAAAAATGGAACTGGAAAATAAAGCAACTATTTGCTTAATGTGACGTAAACGACAAAAATTGCGATATAATAGTTGCTGCAAATGTATTTCTTTTTTTGCCTTTTTGGAAAAAATAACTGTTTGAACAAAAATTTCTGGAAATGTGAGGAAGTACCATTTGCAGTTTTTCTATAGTTATAAAACAGGCTATAATATAAATTCTATCGCTATTTCATTGCATATCTCCAATTGTAAAAATCTGAGCATTTAAATATTAATCAAATATTCAGATGCATTATATATATTAAAATAATTGTTATATATTCTCAAATAAAATATCTTATTTTAAATAACTTTGTTAAGCAAAAAAAATTAAATAAAAATACACTGGACAGAAAAAAAGGCCACCTAGTTAAAATCAAAATTTAGGCCACTTTCAAGCCGTCGTAACTTCTGTAATTTTCATCGTAATTAAATATTTTTTTTTAGATTAAAGCTTGAAGTCTCAACTTTTAGATGCATTTGCGAAAAAATAGAATTCTTTTTTTTGTTTATGTAAATAGCTTGTCAACAAAAAGATTTGTAGGTACGAAAACTTTACCAACTTCCCATGGGTGTATGGGAAAAATTTGCTGCACAACCTATGGTTTTCATGATGGTTTCTAAAAATGCATTTTTTTCTTAACAAAATGAAAAAAAAGGTTTTTCCATGAAAAATGGCCATTTTACGGCCAATTGAAATTTTCATTGCATTTTCGCATCTTTTTCATAGAGGGGCAAAACAAAACCAGTCACTTTTGATCTAAAATGATTGGCTTTTTTACACTATGGCTTTTGCTATAGCTTTAATCTAAAAAAAAATTCAATTACGATGAAAATTACAGAAGACGGCTTGAAAGTGGCCTAAATTTTGATTTTAACTAGGTGGCCTTTTTTTCTGTCCAGTGTATAAGACAAATTCTTTGAAAAGACCAATTTGAATTGAATTTTTGATAGAAATAAGCCAGATTCATGCGTTTGAAAAATTTTGATATTTTCGTATGCAAATTGATTAAACATGAAAAAAACCAAAATATTAAAAAAGTATGAATCTAGCTTATTTCCACTAAAATATATTCAAATAGGCCTTCTTGAAAGCCTTTTCTTATGTATTTTCAGGGTATATAACATTTGATTTTTTGTTTAGAACTTACTAACAAATGCTATTCTGAATTAATTAAAACATGAATAGATTACATTTATTTTCTATTTTAAATTTCAATGAATCTGGGGTTTGGATTATTTTTGTCAAAAGAATCTCTCACCTCTTGCTTAAATCTCATCATTCTTTATTGCGAACAAGACGGCAGTTTAGTTGCGATATATTTCCCAGAATAATGACCAACCTAATATTTACAAAAAAGAAACTTATTTGTAACTGTTACAAACGCGTTAACACATTCCGCAAAAAATATACGTTTGACGTAAAGTTAAAAAAAATAAATTCACTTTATGCACTTCTGTCATCACAATTTATTTTATTGCAGACAAAACAGAAAAAATCCTTATTAAAGCAAAAAATCCCATGAATAATAAAGATGAAGCTATTTCGGAAATTAAAATCACTTCGTTTCCGGTCAGTGCACAAAAATTAAATTGTACTGACTTTATACAGGTAAACCAAAAATTAAAATAAAATATTTTGAGAGTTTAAATTTAATAATTTTGATTTTTTCATCAGGATTTGTGCTTTTGGCATGAAACAAAATACAAAATATATGAAAATCAGCCACAATCCTTGTTGGGCACTTTGGGTCCAGGATTTTATCGTCAAATTTGTCCAACTTTTGTGGTGTTGATGTACGAATTGGTGAATGGTAAGAAAAACTGAAAATAATTTTCTGAGAAAGAAAAATGTGATAAAGTCTTTTTTCAGCCACTAATTTTATACTTGTGAAGGACGACAAGTTGTTTTCCCAAGAGATGCTCGACAGGGACACTTTGAAACCGCCAAAAGGCACAGGAGCGGAAGTGCGTGCTCATGTGCGCTGCTTTGTGCGAGATGAGCAGAAGGGCCTCGAGTACAACGTGGACAAAACTGTGCTTATCGATATCCTCGATCAAGACGACAATCCGCCAGTTCTACAAACTGGGCCCAGTGTGAAAATAAAACTCAAAGAATTCACTGTGGTATAAATTTGAAGATAAATTTTTACTTAAATTCAAGTTATTTTTAAAGAAAACATATCACCATACATTTAGTTAATTAGAATTCATATTCTAAATATATGTCACATAAATTTAATCTTATTTAAACGCAATATTTTCTTAAGAGATTAATGACAAACAGCTAAATATTGCTTCGGAGAACAAAGTTCGTGATCTCGTAACGAATTTTTTATTGAGTCTTTTGTTTTAAATATATTTTTTTGTTAATCGCATAACATTTTTACATTTACGTTAAATATTTAAATTGTTTCCAATTAATTCTGGTGTTTAAATTTCATTGTTAAACAATTTTCGCTTTATAAAATTGTTTATTTGATTTCATTAGCAACATTGAAAGTAAACAAAATCAACAATGTCCAATATAATTTAACAGACTTACGTTTTAAATAAATAAAGTAACATTTGTTGTTTGTACAAATATGATAATTGAAAAAAAAGACATTTATAACTGATATTTATACATAAATTATTGTAATTACAAGAAAAATTAACGTAAAACTGTAGTATTGTTAAAAATAAAAATGAACAAAATTTGTGAAACTGATAAACAACAATATTAACAGATCGAAAATATACAAAACTCTACCCAGAAAGAAATATTCTGCCAGCGGCGATAGAGATTACTTTCCTATATTATTTTAATTTTACATCAATTCTTTTTTTTTTTAGTTAAAAATTTAGTTAAAAAAAAAACATTTTAAAAATATATTACATTTTTCAACAATATTTTTGTAGGGTTCAAGACTCGATAATAATGATCTAATGGTTCTTGATGCAGACAGTGCAACTTACAATATTTACAGTGTACGCATTCTTGGTGACACATTCAAAGCTTTGAACATGACGTATGACACTTTGCCAATCGAACGACCAAACCATCCGGAAGTTCCGTCGTCCACAGTTATATATTCAAGTAAGTTTGATGCACCCATTGTGTCTCCAGTTTGCGACAAAAATAAAATATGTCAACATTTTGACGATTTTTCTTTTTAGGGATTTTCGCTAGAACAACTCTGCTGCCAAAATCACCGTACAAAGTTACGTTACAAGTGACAGACGAATCTTTGTTACCGGGGTACGGAGACAAGACAGTAAGTATATATAAAAATGTGTGCTGTATTAATTTTTTCAAAAAATTTTCATTCTTTTTTTATTAACAATAGCTTAATAATATACTGGTTTTGTAATAGTTTTAGATTGTGGAAAGTAAATTTAATAAAGACATTCAAACTTGGAAATGTAAATTTTAAATAATTCCATGCCATTGAAACTTCACTTGAACTTTTGTTAAACTTCAAGAATTAGTTTTGCTTGTGTTATAAATGCACGACTTAATCTTTCAATTTCGAGTTTGTAATTAAATTCTGTAGATAATAATATTCTAAAATAGTAATATTTAAATTTTCTGAACAACCATTATTAATTAGTTTTATCAATTTCTTATTACAACTGGACTTAATCCAATTTTAATGATGAAACATGATGTAACATAAAGAAAAGCATAATACTTTCCATTAGACTGGTTCATACAAACAGAGCGATCAAACACCCACGTAAAAACTTGCACAACACTGTTAATTCGCGATTAAAGCCATCCGTAAAATCAATGCCACACCCATAGTATTACCATACTTGTCAGTAATTACTTGATACTTCATAAATCGTGCAAAACACGGGAAACAATGCATTATGGATTTAAAAAAACGAATCCTTTGATAAAAGGAAGCAAATTAATTTTTTATGAAGGAATGAAACTTGTTTAAAAATATTAACATAAATTATACGAGAAAAAGATCTAAACAGTACTTTATCAAAGCGACAGAATTTAATTTAAGTTATATCATTTTTAAGATCAAGTCTACTCTATCAAAGACTCTTAAGAATACAAAATTAATGAAAGATTTTATTTTTTCAGGCAAACATAACTCTCGAATTTATTGGACCACAACATTCTCAAACAACGACACCACCGTCAGTTTCTATAAAGAAACCAATTTTATTTTTCAACAATGTCCAAGTGGCATGCAATTCTTTACGTTATTCACGGGTAGCTCAGCCCTTAAACAAGATAAACTCAAAGATCTTGTTTAGCATAAATGGTAGCAATGCCTTTAATATCACCCGGCGTGGTGGCATAGTTTACGTTGCAAACACCACCATCCTAAAATCTTCGGGACCTAATGTCGAGTAAGTATTATCATTAATTTTTTAATTTGTTTAAAATTTATTTGGTAAAAACAAACCAAAAAATCTATAACACGACAAAATAATAAGACATCAGGTTGTCTTGTTTCAAAATAAACTTGAATATATCCTTTAGACATCAGTTATTCTTTCGAAACATTGTGTATAATATAAAATATTACTTTCAAGCTGTTCAAGTTGAAAGAACAATTGAAATTGAATAACGTTTATAATTTGTTATTCATTAAACTTGAAATTAATAATTACCTAACAAATTTATGTTTGAGTTCAAATTCAAATGCTAAATTTCAAGAAATATACATTAATGTTTTTTTTTAATTTAGCATAATAAATCATATTTCGCTTTCTGTAACAAAAGAAATTGTTAATTAAATTGTCACTATTCTTAACATTAAGATTGAAGTTCATTTTAATAATAAAACAATGTTGATTGCTGTTTGATCTTAATTATTCAATTTCTTTACAAATGCAATGTAACGATCGTGTATAAAGAGAATAGTCTTCATAATTTATGCTAATTAATATTTACTAATGCCTATATATATATATATATATATATTAATAAAAATAATAATACTAAAGCACTTTTCAGTTAACATCACAAACTTTAATAATTAATTATAATTGTTTTTGTACTTTCTTTCCGTGGGTATCGGGAAAAAATGAATAAGTTCATTTAAAAAAAGTCAAAAATACTTTTGTATTTTTGATTTCTAATCAAAACTATTCTATAGTATTAAGCCAATTATGAAAGAAAATTAACATTTAAAATGTTAAAAAGTGATTTTTATACAAATAAAAATTGTATGGTGAAAAATGAATGCCAAGGCTTAAAAAAGTAAATATTAATGTTAATGTTATTTAAAACGAACTTATTCAGCTTTTCCTTACACCCAAAGACTTATATTATCAACATTCGGATAATGAAAAAAATGTACTATATACTCTCTAAATAAAAAAAAGTGAATAGTCGTCCTCTCATTCAAAAAAAATGCATATACACTCTTAAAAAGTGAATATGCACAAGTTGAAAAGTGAAAAAAAGTCTTCACTTTTTCAATGAGAGAACGACTTATAACTTCGAATGTGTAAAAATTTACTTTTTGTAAATTTTTGTAATTTCACTTTTTCGAATTTAGAGAGTAAACTATTAATTTTACTTTAATTTTTATTTAATTAAATTTAATTAAATTTACTTTAAAAGAATTCCACTTAATTATTTTCCAATGTGTTAATTAAATGTAAACAAAGCATTATGATGAAAATACAATAAAATAGACATTATAGACTCAAAGACCAGATGCTAAGTAAACTCGAAAAGCGCATCTGCTCTCTTGAGATGTTCAAGTATGTTTATCGGGCCAACGCATTTCGAATTATCTAATTTCCCCTGATTACCTTAAACCAATTGAAACCAAGTGGAAATCATAAAAATAAAGCACTCCAATTTTCCTCTCAACTTTTAATGATTTTTTTAGAAATATATTGCAGACGGTAAAACCTTTGATATCTCGATTTAAGATAATTCTATAATCCAATTAAGTTTAAAATATAGTTTATCATTAATTTAATATAAATTTTAGATATCATTTATTTGAACAGTTTATCATTCATGTAATTTAAGAAAAAAGAACGTATTTTACTGCGGATTGATGCATATATTTTAACATTTTGACAACTCCCTAAATATCATTATAGTTATATATATGGAAAAGTGGTTTCCAGCAGATGTATTTTATTTTCCATGTCACTGAGTTCTTATAACATATCGAACTCTTTAAGTTGAGCTCAAAAACAGCATTGGTTGCAGGCGCCTGTCGAATATCCTCCCCCAGACAAATGCACAGACCACTCTTTAAGAACGAAACACATTATTTACATACTTTCTGCCTTTTAATTTCGTCTTCAAAGTATTTACTGGCCCTGCGAAATAGAAAACGGAAAAACAACATTTATTTTCGGATTCGTTTTTATTAAAAATATTTCTCCGATTTTTCTTTTTTAATTCATAAATTCACTTTCTTTTATTTTTTACAAAAATTAAACTTTATTATTTTATTATTTTAACAAATAGCTTTCAAATATTTTACTGGAGTTTTTATTACTTCTTTTAATTAATAATAGTACAAAAATATGCATGTAAGTTTTTTTATTGATTAAAAAGTAATATTTTATTAAAAAAATAACATATATTTTGTATTTTTTTTATGATACTGTTTACTTGGCCTCTTTTAAAATTTATGAAATCAATTTTACTCGGCCTCAAAAGCGATGCAACTTTACCGATCTCAAAATACATTCCGCTGTGAGGAAACTTACTACTATTTTATTCAGTAATAAATTAGTTCGCTCACCCTCTGTTTTTTTTTCATTTTACTTCATTGACTGCTTCCTTTATCGGAAGAACAATATTATTCCGTTTCATCGGAAAAACGCTTGAATTTTATATTTATATTTTGAGGAAATAGTTTAATTTTTTTTTTTGACACTTATTTATTATCCACAATAAAATATACATAATTAATTGGAATTTCTTGTTTTTTGGGGAAAAAAACTTTTAAAATATGATTTTATACAAATATTGTTTTAATTTTTTGTTCTTCTTTTCTATTATTATTGTCTAGATTAAAAATTGGATGGCAATTTCCAAATCGCAGTCGAGCTTCAACGTACTTAAAAGTGAACATATTTGATGCCCATCGTCCGTCGGATTGGACGTGCAATCACGAGCGTTCTTGTGCTAACGCGGAAACTCGACACGAATGTGAATCGATGTGCGGCATTGGTAGCGGTGTGTTTAAGTAAGTCATCACGAACTGCAACCTCTTATCAGTCACAAGTCAATCAAATATTCACAAAATTTAAATCATTTTCACCTGATTTTCTACAATTTGCATAATATATTTATAACTATATAATCTATAGTCTTTGTTTTATGTATATA
>JABFPM010001408.1:0-20508 GCA_022817325.1 Idris sp. 1 HC-2018 | reverse complement strand
ACTCGGTACATCCCCTGAACAGGTAACAATCGTTCGGAGACAGAGCTTACGACTTACGGGACTAAACAATGATACGATAAATTTTGTTGCAGCGACCGATGGCGAAGGGAAATGCGGGAGCGGGCAAGAAAGTATGTGAGAAAACAGACGGAACAGAAGAAAGAAAGAGAAAGAAGCAGTTAAACAAACAGGGTGGGAAGAAATAGAAGGAAGACGATCTACGTGTTGTAGATCTTGTGTTAGTGGCGGCACTGAAAAAGAATGGAGAACGAGGAAAAGAATGTACGAGGAAGAGCTATAGGAATTTCACAGAGCAATTAAAAACTGGGGCTTGCCTCGAGAGGGCTTGTTAAGACTACACCTGTTCATTTATCATTTTGCTCGTGTGAGAGTCCAACTAGTTTCCACTTTCTACTCTATTTCTGTCGACCTTGTTGCCGAAATTTCGTATTTACGTATGACACCAATTTCGCTTTAAAAATAAATGTTTGTATTGTTTCATGATTTGGCTCATTATCTTGGTGCTTTGGGATATTACACAATGGAATAAAAGTTCACAAGCAATTCACAGGATAAGACTGATGGCTTTGTAGATGTTCAGTGAGTAACAATTTTAATAACACATCAGCTTGATGAAGACAAACATTATTTCTGCAATTTATCAAAAGTATATTGTGGAAGTTGAAACAAAAAAAGGATGAAATGGAATGAAAACTGACAAATCTTAAATTTTTTATAAATTAATATAATGAAATTTTAATCAACTGTATCAGATAGTAGTGGTAAATTAAATATTAAGGGATTTAATTTATATTACATAGGTTTTTGAGAAATTTAATTAAATCCTGAAATATTTAATTTAAATTAACAGGTCTAAGAATAATAAAGTTGTAATTAACTTATGCAAAATTGATATTCAGAATTTGTTACAAAACTATATATAACTTTTTCATTTAACATATTTCTGAAATAAGTGGTTTCACAACAATTAATAAAACAAATTACTCTACAAATAACGAAATGCATTTAAAAAAATAATTTATTCGCTGAAAGTTTAAGAACATTTTATTGTAAAAATAACTGTAAAAAATTCGTTGAACAAAAAAGAACAACGAAAAAAATTGTATGAAAAAATGTTTTCATTTCCATTGACTTTTTTATTTAGGTTTTAAAATTGTAAAACATTTTTTTTTGTCATAACTTAATTTTTGCACAAAAAATGTAAATGTAAAAACTGTGAATGTTATTTTGAATAAAAATTTGTCATAAAACTGAAAACGGGGTCATCAAATGGCTGATGCCTGTGTGTCTAAAAGAACCTGCTTAAAAATAGCCGGGATGAAAATATATCGAGAGAAAAAAAGACGAGTTAATTGCAATACAACGTGAGCTCAATCTCGCCTTTCGGCATTAAATTTACTATCTCTTTAATGAAGTAATTTCGAATGTATTTTAAGCGATTAAATCCAGCGGTGTCGGTGTTACTCGTCGACCAATATAATGAATTGAAACGTTTCGTAGCATTATTTCAGGGATTTCCTATTCAACTCTCCACCACCGCATTTACGCGGCACAAAGATTACTACACTGCTCGATAAATTTGACTCACAAAGTTCTAATCTTACGAACCTTCGGGTATATAATACTCCTACTACCACGAGACACGCGGCAGCCCGAAAACTTTCTCGACGAGCGATGAATTAAGGATCGAGAGCTGCTCGATTCACTGTGACCCGGTGTAACCCGACCTTCGTGCAGTGTTCCGTGTCGTCATCGAAAATGCCACGTTCCAGCCAACTTCGTCTTTGCGAATTTTAATTTGTCAAAAGCCGACATAAAAGTCGCGCCCGGAAAGCTGATTACGCTCGACGAGAATATACCTAAACAATCGTAAAAATACTCTTTCGCGAAGTAGGTTTCGTATTCAAATTAAATTGCAGCGTTATTTAAAACTAATCTGATGGCTGAAAATGTGGCACACGTAAATCATCATAATTGATATTGAATAAAAGAAATACAATTTTCGTGACAAAAAAGAACTAACAAAACAAATGCAAAAAGGGGAAAATTAATTAAAAGGTATACGCGCCACTCTTATTGTGATTTAATACTCCGTGTTTCTCACATCCCGTGCAGTTATTGCATTAATCTTTATTTAAAGCAGTTTGCCAGTCTGTGTGTCGCAGACTGGCTGCGTACAAGGAGAGGATACGCGCGAGCACTTGCTCCGTAAACGCTCGGTGTTCGTTTCACACGCCATCCTCAATGCGACATAACGCGTGTTATTCGATAATTAGCTGTAGCGCTAATTATTAACACTTATTACTGCCGCCACGAGCGGCGAAAAAAGTGGGTCGAGTAGACGGGTAGAGGAAAAAAATACCAGCAAAAAATATCTTAAGCACACGAGGCGGCAAATTAAATCCTGACGACTTCATCAGCAATAATAAATCAATTACGAGGGCTTGTAAATTAGCAAGTCTTTAACGCAGATTCTTGAAAAAAACAACTAACAACATGTTCGCGGTTAAAATATATATTAATGAACTTTGTAATTGATAGAGGAGATAAATTCTCTTTGATGTTGTTTTAAGATTACTACACCGTTTTATTTATGTTTTTTAATCTAATTAAGCGAATAAATTTAAATTGTAGATGCTATGTTCAAGTAAAAAATACAAATTCTTTTTTTTAAATAATTGCGGTAACATTATTTACGCGTTTTAATTAGGTTTTTTCTTGTAAAGTAAATTC
Organism: Idris sp. 1 HC-2018; assembly: GCA_022817325.1. Classification (NCBI taxonomy): domain Eukaryota; kingdom Metazoa; phylum Arthropoda; class Insecta; order Hymenoptera; family Scelionidae; genus Idris; species Idris sp. 1 HC-2018. The sequence continues at coordinate 17,754 of JABFPM010001408.1, read as the reverse complement.
GGATGATTTACATTTTGCTAATTTTTTAGAAAAACTTTAATCGGAATCTGATTGTAAGATATTAATTTCTAACAGCTTCTTTCGTAATTAGTTCATGTCAATTGAAAAATTTTCGCTTAATAAGTTACAAAAGAACAAGTTAAATTGACATTTTTAATAAAATTTACAATATCTATTTGAAAAATGTATATTTACTTATAATTTATATATTAAATTATTGTTTCTGTTCGTATTTTGCTCAACCCAGTTTTTAAATAATTAATAATCTTTCATATGTTTATAAATTGTAAATGCAAAACTTTTATTTGTAATTCAATTTTTTAATTATTACTCGACTAACTTTTATTTGAAACTGTATAGAAATACAATAAAATCATTTTAAATTGAATTTTAAATATGACAACCATGCTAATTATTTATGAGATTGGTAAAAAGATATAATCGAACAAATAAAATTCATAAACTAAATTCATTTAAAATATTGCTTATAAAAATTCATGCAATTAAACTTTTATTTTATTTTGCCATTCTTAAATAAATATTCAACATAAAAATTAGGTTTCGTAGTATTGTGTTTGTAAGTATAACTTTTTTTTTTTCACACTTGGAATAGAATAATTTTTTACTTTTTTATGGATCTTGTTTAAAGTTATCTACAAATATATAACAAATATAAGATAAAATATTACATTTCAAATTAAAAAATTGATAGATTATAATATAAACGGTAAAGTTAATATATATGTAGATATTAAATGTTATACAATATTAGTGATATTTATAAATGACGTATTAGAAATTAAATATAAATGCATCTGGAATTTGTGACAGTGACAGAATACTGCTAATGAAATAGTATTAATAATAAATGATTTCATTATAGAAATGAATCTATAAACACAATGCATAATGCCATATTACTAAGAAATATCATAATGAAATATGTAAATTTATTAACAATATAAAATCTGTTTGACAATGTATCAATAATATAAATCTTAAAAATATGTAACTTTAATTTTTTGTTTGAATTTTATTCAATTTTATTCCAAATTTTTGGCAATGAAAGTGATGTTATAAATTTTCATTTGCACTTTCCAACATGTAATATAATATTCAAGTAATGAGCATAAAAATTGTATATTGACAACCTTTCATTAAATACATTAAAAGTGAGTTCAAAGTTATCATTAAGAACTACTAAACCAAGCAACCTAACAAATTAAATATCTGTTTTTTTTTTTTTTTTTTCATTGTCTCAATTCGTCATTAATTTTCTGTTATGATCCTTTTAGAAATATGATCAAACACCACGAAATCCTGTATAAATTTTTCATTCAAAGTTTCCTTGACCATCATCGAAAGCCTTTCTCTTGCACCGTTTTCACTTTGCAAATTAAACGTTTCTCAAAAAGAATATTTAATGCCATTTTTTACTGAATAAACATTTACTTAAGCTTTGTTACAGTTTTTAAAATATAAAAAAGACTTCTGTCGTCTTTTAGTACTCACCTCAAATGAAAAAATACCATCAACAGCAAAAAAAATACCAAAAACGAGTAATTTTAATTTTACCTAGAAAAAAATGTGCAGAATATATAATGTGCATTCTAACTTGATCCAAAGCACCTTAACCCCAACAAAGGTGCGGCACGTGCAATGGAACAATGGTTTGCGAGCACAATGAGCTCGCAACGAGAACACAAGACGTATTTGGTCCTGGCTGTCTGAAACGTAATAGCTGAATAATAGAAGTGGTCAAATAGCTGACCAGCTCAGCACGCGCGGAGCTTACAAAGAATACAGAAGTGATCGGCGAACCTTTATTGTTTTCTTAATATTTTTCTTCTCTGTTTCACAATCGCTTTCCAGAGAGCACGTGGCAGGCAGGAATTTTTCGCCGCACTTTTATTTCTCTGACGTTGTTTCTTGTTTTCTTCTGCTTCTTGATTCTTTTTCTGTCGTTCTTATTCGAAACTCGAAGAAACGTCCAAAGACTTTATGGAGAAAAGCAGGGAAACTTGCATGCCAGGAGAACTGTTTATAAGAGGCAACGTCATTTGCTTCGGTGTCCGGTGACCAGAAATCCGATAGCAAAAAAGTTTTATTGACCGGCGTTGTTTCGCTATTGAACATGTTTCTTCGCAAAACTATCGTATTCGTCACACACCACTGATATTATTCAAATCTTACTGGATTTACTAGTGTTTATATCAGTTTCCCTGAGATTTCCTTGTCACGCTTCCGTTTTTCGTTCAAACTTTTTGTTCGCCATAAATTAATTCAAAAAGTATGTTTACTGTCGAACAAGTACAAATATTATATCCTCCAATAAAATTTGATCAAAACCCTGTGCTTTACTTGCGTGAGCTTCTTCACAATAGATGAATTCACTTTGGGACTATTAAGCCGGACAACCTTAATCGGATACAACAAATCCGTCGATGAGAAGAAAATAGTGTTTTGCATGCCCCTGGCCTGAACCCAGTGAAAGTCTATACAGGATTACTACTGATGTGTTAAAATCTTGCAATTGTAACACTGTAAGAGTAATTTAAAGAAAAGTATGTATATTTGCAAAAATATCTTATTTCAGAGAAGGTGAATAACCTTATGCATAGAGTACTTTGTTAAATCCTCCTGTTATTTTCGAACATCTTTTTCATTCTTTTTTCAAATATAAATGTCTGTCAGCCAAATTAATATTATTATTATTAAATGATTGTCAGACATCGAATATATATTTAGAGATTAGCTGACGTTTTTATTTACTCGGGCCGATTTCGTTTAACAAGTATTTGTTCAAATATTGACTTCTCGCTAAAAGCGTCATACAAAAGCGCAAAGGGAGCACGGTCAGTGATGATACTTGGGGCTAAACAACCGTCGTTTGATCCTCGACGCGACTCTCTGGCACCAGCCGTTTTATATGATCACATCCCCAGAATATCTTCATAAAAACGAAAAACAGTCAAGAAGAAAATGTTTAATCAATTGAACTCATCGAACAAGTGTGCTTTCTGATGTTTGTGCAAGATAATGCACAATCAAGGCGATTTGACGTCATAGGATTTGTTGATCCAATTAATTGATATTTCGTTTTGCTTTGCTTTCATTTTCAAGAAAAACTGTCCCCTTTTTCGAGTAAACACAACGCTTACAATGTCAAAACGTTATGACACTGAAGTGCGTAACTTGAAAAATATTTTCCTTCGGCATTCTTTCAGCATGAGTAAAAATATTTTTTCTTTGTAGTTGCATTTAACTATAAAAATGTACAAGACTTGGTAAACAAAACAAAATTCCACGCCGAATTTTTGAAGTTTGTAAAAAATCTATCTCAACATATAAAATTGTATAGCGTGAAATTAAATGTTGAATTAACCTAATCAAATTTGAATTCTTTGCTGACACTTGAGAGTAGAGATTATTCCGAGAATTAATAGTATTTACTAAAATCGATTTGTTTGCATGACGCTTAGACAATTAATTTGATAGAAATTATCAGTCGTGCACATCGAGACACTATCGAATTGAAAATCAATTCATTAAAACATCCAATCTCGAGTAGTACAGACTGCGGAGAAGAGGGTCAAGCACATACTATTAGACAACAGCACGTCTCTTTCGATCCAATAATACAATGAAATTTCATGATTAAACTCGAACAATTTCAAAATTTCATCTTCGATTTGCTAATTTAACTTATATACAAGAATTGCCGTAGCTTTTTCAGTCCGCTCCATGAAGAGCACGGTGTCTTTAAAAGTCTAATAACACTTTGCATAATACGCAGCTATATTTGCTTTTTAATTAATTCCATTCACTTTTTATGCCGAAAAAGCAAATCTTACTGCTAACAGGTGTATAAAAATCCAAGTAATTTCGTTTCATATGCTATTAATGTCATTAAAGTGTTCCTAAAACTCAAGATTAAGCTTTAACGTGACACTTTATTTTAAATGAATACAAAAAAAATAAATACTTGAAATCGGAAAATGAATTTGAAAAAGCCATAAAATTGATTTCGCGCCTAACAAGATTTGCGAGGGAATCGCGCATTTTACGTTTAATTTTCCCCTTTATTATGAGTTATGTGTTATGTAAATTGCCAGTGTGTGTCAAAATCAATATTTTCGCAGCGTTAATGTATTAAAAATAACGTTTCAGCAACAATGCAACCTGTCATTTTTATAAGTTGTAAATATTGTTAAATGACTAAGAATTCCGCTTGTGGTTAATACCTTCAGTGCAATTTCAACGACAGTATTAGCCGATACTCAGAGTTCAATGAGTTATTTACTTACAACATTTGAAGCATAATAATGACCCAATGATAGTCCAAGCCTGGATGAGACGAACAATTTGTCAGCAGTGTGTCGGATTAAAGCTTGGATATTTTTCAAATACGAATAAATAATATGCGCGATAAGCTAAGTTTATGAAAAACGGTACCACAATAAATAATATAACGCATCGACCGTCAGTAGAAACATGCCGACTTGCGTCAGACGATACTCACTCTCATAGTAGATACCTTTTGTGTGTTGCACGATAAAATCCAAAGCTGGAAAAATCTTACGCGATGCATCGCTCTTGTTATTCGTCATTTTTTTTAATATTCATGCGGCATTCGCGTATGCAAATACATTTTTTTGCTTCATCATTTTCTTTCATCATTTTACTGTATAACTTTTTATTCGCATGAAAATACCCTTCTAGATAAAATGATTGGTACGTTCTAGTTAGAATATTAAATGTTATCGATAATTAAGACAAAAAAAACAACTCCACGCTAAATATGTTGAGTTGGTGAAATTTTCATTTTGGGCGTGGCGTGTACCGTGAAATTACAAGTCTGTTTATAGAAATGGTCGCTGGGAAAATTTAATATTCGAGTGAGATTGGATTCTTTTTTCATGAAAATAAACTCATTTAGTTGAAATGTAGAGTAATAAAATTTGGAAGACTCCTGGTTCATACTTATATGGATTTTCAAAAATGTGTCTTGGAAATTATGTTAAATAATGTATGTTTTAAGAGTAGTTAATTAAAATAATGATAATTTGATGTGTTTATTTTCTCTACGAAATTGCAAGAAGGCATTATAATAATTTACTTTTAACACTGATATTTTTCTCAGAACAGTTTTATTTTCGAATAAATGTATCTTTAAAATGACCATTAAAAGGATTAGAAGATCTGTTTAACGACAAGTAGATTTACTTTTAAAATATTGACGAAGAATTCATTAAAAAAGAACAATACTTAGAATTTTGAAATTAAATCAAGATGTTTTTTAAATATTCCGAATATCGAAATATATTTTCGTAGTTTGAAGACATAAATAGTTTTCAATAAAATATTGCATAAAACAATTTTTAACAAGACAGTTTTTTTAAACAATTTAGGTATTTACAATTTTTTACAATAAAAGTCATGGTACACCATTTTTTCAGAAACAAAATAACTTGTGGATTACGGTAAAAAATGTGGAGAAAATTTATTGGAGCAATTCTACACAAAATTTCTTTTTATTCGTAAAAAATTCGATAAATTTCTGGCTGAAACAACCCGTATGGGACTATCTTTTTCTTGTTTTTTGGCTTCTAGAATGGAAAAAAACAGTGATGCCCTTAAAAATTTTAATGGTGAAACCCTTAAAAATGCTAACAAAAGCAGTCTTATCCGGAGACAGTGTATGCAGGAGTAGTGTATGCAGTCAAATACAAAAAAAAATCGATTTGAAACAATGAATGAGCCGAAAGCTACCATGGCTTCTTATTGGGAACAAACAAACGCCCTTATTTACCCCTTGTAAAAAGAGTGTTCTGAGTTAATTTTTGTATTGTAACATAAAAATGTGGTATACAATGTCAAAAGAAACTAAATTTTCAGAACTCAAGGCACACCTTAATAACTTTTTGTCCATGTTCCTTGGCCTCTCAAAGGCATACAAAATTTAGGCTCAATTAAAATTCAAAGGGTGACGTCTTTAAAATGGCTTATTAGTATAAATTGCATTTTTAATTTAACAGGGAACAAGGACAACATAATTTTGAAGTTGTGCCATGAGTTCCAAAAACTTTGATATTTTTAAATTGTATGCAAAATTGCTTTTGTTAGCATATTTAAGAGTTTCACCCTTGAAACTTTTAAGGGCACTACTATGTTTTGTGTATCTTAGAGAGTAAAAAATAAGACAAAAATAATCTTATAGGTGTTGTCTCAACCAGAAATTTTTCGAATTTTTTTCGAATAAAAAGAAATTTTCTGTAGAATTGCTCATATGTTGTTTTTGAGTTTTTTACTGAAAATGAAACAAAAAAGCAGCATCTATAAAAAAATGAATTCGCTGTCATAATTTGTAACTTAAACAAAATTAGATGATTCAAACTTTTGAATTTCTTATTTGATTCGACTAATTTAACAAATTAAAGTGTATAATTAAGTTAAAAATTTTCTTCCAAGTGTCTAGAAACAGCAAACAAAAAAGTCAGACAAAACTGCTGCATTTTTAGATTCATCGTTATACGTGAACTTTTATCGAGTACATAACTATAAGGTGAATGAAATTATACTTTCGGTGGATGACTTTCACTACTTTTCTACAATTTCCTTAAACTTTCTTAGTGACACCACAGCTGCTGCTGCTGCGTAGGATAAGTTTAGTATGGTTAATAAAAATGCGTTGTATCTTAATATTTTCAGTATTTCGCGTTCATCGTAAAATAAAGTTAATTTGAACAAAGGTTTATCTACTATTCCAAAATAAGTTGCTTGAAAATATTCAAATCATTATAACTTTCAATATGGTTTACTAACAATTTGCCATTAAAATAAAAACTATTTAGAATCAAAAAAACAAAATCAAAAATGAGTTTAATTTCATAATTAAAAGTTTCTTATTACATGTAGATGAATAATTTCTCACTCAATGTATGATATTTCATTAAAGTCAAAAGAATTTGCATTGTTCAATAATTTATGATAAATGGTGAGATGAGTTGTTTGAAAGTATGAATATTTCGAAAGCTCATAATTCATTAACATGCATTTACTACTTAAAATTTGTAAAACATTATAATTACAGAAAAGTGCAGAAGAAAGACATCAGACAGTATACGGTAATGTTTATAATTTGATATTTGTAAGATTTAATTTTCATCTTCATCCGTAGAACAGAAACAATGCAGAAATTTCATTTACATTATGCAGATGAAAATTACATTTTGTCAGTTGAAAAATGTTTTCGTTTGCATATCGTATCCATTCATTTATGATCATAACTTTGAATTGCAATAATAAAAACAATTCTGAATTCACATTTTAGTTTCACATTTTTATTCAAAGCTCAATCTGCAAGGCGAAAAATTTTTACTAACTTTTCTTAATGCATCAGTTCTCGTAAACGACTTCGTACATTTTAGTACAGTTTTACCATGAATAATTAACAAGAAATTCTGAACGAATTACAGTCATTAAATATTAAATTTAAGAATCAATTTTAATTTTATTATTCACTATTATACAAAATATATTTATAGCTCTTTCAGTTCCACGGAAAAATCATTGCTAATAAATTGTACTACTTTGTAAAAAAAAAAAAAAAAAAAAAAATATTTACTATTGTTATAACCAAAAAAATTAAATTAAATATAAAGATTTCTTCATTAAAAAGTTACACGTTGCGCTTTATAACTGCAAGCAATTATAATCCGTTCGGAGGTCATATGAAGTTATGGTTATACATGTATAACATTAATTTATATGGTTATTTACTTATATTAGACTTGATTTACACATTTTTATTTTAATCCGACAACTATTAGGTTTAGACTTACTCGTTATGCAGAATACGTCACGGGAGGGGAGGAGGGAAGGGAAGTATGTATACAGAGCGGGGGCAATAGGTAAATTATAAAATTTCCCTAAAAAGTGTACGTAAAATGTATTTAGTTACAAAAGAATGAGCCGAAGTTGTTTCAGATAGAATTTCCAATATTAAATAATACCAGTTAGCAGATTCTTTCGCAGACAATATTGCGATCTTACAAGAAACGAAGTTGCTGACCTAACTGAGTAAGTTGAAGATATATTCAGACAGCATTTACAAGCCAAATTGGAGGAAATGACGAGTGCGAGACTGGAAGAAGAGCCGCCTTTCTCACCAGGGGACAAATTGATTTTGAAATGCTACTCGGGCACTGCTATCTTTCTCTTCGACAGTTATTCAAATTCCCCTGCATATCCATTTAGGTGGTATGGAATTTTGAATCCGCTTGCATTTCGTCATTTCAAAGCAAGTAATTATACTTTATTATTATACAGGTCAAATCTACATACCGCAGTGGTAAAACAAACTGAATAGTCAGTCTTACAATGAACAAGTTAAATTCTGTTTTCCATCACTTTTTACTGCCAAACAAAATGTACTTTAATATTTAACTTTGCTTAAAATTTTTGTACCTTAAAAATGCTAATTGAACATTGATACCCAACGTTTAATGAAAGGTCGAACGATATTTGAAAAAAAAACACAAAAAATTAGTTTTCAAAGAGAATAAAGCTTGATTGCGTTCTATTTATCTCATTCGTTCGCAAACATCGATTCAACAAAATTTTACCACATTTCAATCGATCAATGGTTCATTATCCAGACTCTCTTAACATCGGCCGGTGTTGATTATATACATATTTTGACGTTATATAAAATTATTTTTGAATAATTTATTAAATTACAATAATACCGAAAAACTGAAACAAAACAATCATTTATTTTATAATGAAATATATCGAGCACCAGCGTCGAGCTCTTTCATAATAACGAGTTGAAAAATTGGCGTGAAGCAAAACAAAAAGACCAATAAAAATTGTTGTAACAAGAGAATCGACAAACCGTCACGAACGGTTCCGTCTTAAACTTGAAAGACTCCGGTCGTGGCAGGCGCTTCGTTAGCGATTCTGATATTACGAAAGATGAGACTTGACTACAAATCTTTTTGCGTCGACACGCCGATGAGATCTATTTCAATATCTTGATTAATCAAGTCACAAATTTTTGTGCATTTTTTTTACTTTCTCAACTTTTTATTTTTAAAACGGACTCGTTAACACGTGCTAAAAAGTCTCATTTTTTGTCTATCAATTTGTAAACGCGACTAAACACAAAACATGAGTTAGTTTGAAAGCAACCAATTGCAATCAGTAATAGTGATGAAGTAAATAGAATTACTTCAACCACATTACTTGTTAAACAATACATACTAATTTATATTGAATCGGCTTCAAATTTGTCTACATTTAATATAATTAAAAATAATAATACTGAACAAGGTATCAAATAAAAAATGGAACTGAATTATCGGATTAATTTTCAATTTGTTATTACAATTTTTGTTTCGTATGTTCGTTATCCTAATAAATAACTTATTTTCAATTTTTAATGACATTTTAATCAAGCTAACATTATCGAAGGATTGGAAATTGAGTTCTTAATTAAATGAGAAAGGTAAATGATGTAAGAGATTAAGTTTGTTCTACCACGATTCAATATTTGTTCAAATACAGCCAATTGGCATCGTTTCATAAAATCATGATCTATGTTTTTCGGCAAACTCGTTGGATTAGATCCCGCTGTGCACATAATTTTCTCAACGTTCGTAACGGTCAACGTAACAGTACAAATTATCGATTGTATAGTCATGCACGTTACATTAGTCAGGATAAATGTACATCGATATCAGCGGTCATACGAAATTTGGCCAATATTATCGCTTTTTGTGTAATCGAAGTGTTATTTTATGAAAGTATTTACATTAACACGCATATTTATTAATATTTATAAATTAAAAAATATTTCAGTTTTGTAAATAATAAAGTGTATAAAATAAATTGTGTAATATCATTTTTTCTATATTATGATGATAAAATTATTTTAATAACATAAATGTTACTTTACAAATAATCAGAATAATAATAGAAACGCATAAAATATGTGAAAACAAATAATATTTATTAATACACACATGATTAAACTTATTTATTATTTTTCGTATCTGCTATAAAAAAAGTATCATACATTTTAATAAACGTTGAAAAATGCCTTGCCTCCTTAATATTACATTTTTTTCCTTTTTCGTAATTTCAGAATTTTTTTTTTTTAAATCACGAATTGTTTTATGATAAAAAACAGTATTGAACTTCAAATATTTAGATAACTGAAATATCCTTTATTATGAAGTATGAAATTTTAATTAAAAAATAACTCATATTTTTTGTTAAGAGACGAAAAGCTTCAATTGAAAAATATAATCATGCAATTTTTTTCAGCAAAAACTAATGAAATCAATAAAAATAAATATTTATTTTTAAATATTAAAATAAATGTATAAGAACAACGATAGTCATCACATAAGGGAGAAGTAAAATTAGGAAGGAAGAATAATTTTATTAAATATTACGTTGTTGTGTAAAGTTTTATAAAATATTCCTGGTGGTAAAATTAAACAAACAATGAATATTATACACAAAAATTTCATTATTCATATATAAAATGTGAATAACTATTCATTTTAAATGCGTATGCACACATTCAAAATGTTAACATTTCGAGAATAAAGTAATAAAACAATTAAGCTTAACAGAAAATAACAATAAAATAAAAGTGTTTGCAAGAAAGTTTTGCTAGTACACTTGTGTACACAAAACGTAAATGGTATTGTGGAGAATCTAATTCTCTTTGCAAGCAATTTAGTATTTTGTCTTTTACATTCTCACAATTATAAATTTAACACTAAGTCTTCAGAAACAGCGTACATTTTTTCAAGTACCTTTAAATTATTTTTCTTTTTCAATATAAATTAACAAAATTAATTTAAAATTGTAAACAAGTGTTAAATCGTAAGTGTCAAATTGTAATTACATTTTGTTCATGGTATAAAATATTTTTTATTTATACTTTTCATGTTTATTCATTATATTTTTATATCACTTACAAAATTAAACAAATGTTGTTCTTTCTTGTTATCATAAATTTTTTGCCAATATAAAACTCATATCTACTCAGTTTGAAACTCGCATTAATAAAATGAACAATCATGATATTGTATTGTAAAAAGTTACACCTCTTTGGATAATAAAAATTTACTCAATAGCCAGGAAAAAAAAGAAACAATGCAAAATTGCGATACAGCCGCATTAATGTTAAAATTTGATGATTCCAACGTAAATCCTCGGACAGCATAAAACAAACTCACACGCACGCACATTATAGAAGTATCTTTTGTTTTCCATTCACGAAAAATTCTCGATTGTTAAAAACTAGCGCAAAATATAGTAGCTCCGAAAAAGTACGCAGTACAGTAGCCGAAAATTGATCTATCAGCCCAGCACATCATCACACTAAAACACGTACCTTCATTGCCATTATCCCATTCTCTTCGCACGCTAATTTTCGTGCACGATACATTCATTCTTCTTTGTATTCCGTCTCACTCTAAAGGTTTGCAGCAAGTGGATTACACTTTGTAGTAATAATTCACCTTTTGTGTCGGCGCATCGTTGTTCTAATATGGCGGTGGAAAAAAAGACGAGCAAATGTTTATACACTGATCAAAACCTCCAACAGTTAATGAATTGTAAACAACCGAGCTTGCCCGCCTCGTTTCTCATTTCATACCGTCCTCATTGCTCGCAGGGTGTCAAACTATATGCCACATATATGTACACATAATCCGGTCATTCCGCAGATTCAAGCATGATTAAGCATAAGCTTCAAAGTATTTTTTTTTTCTGATGAAACACAAAATATAGCTGTGTGGAATAAATTTATTCGAATCAATGTTGCTAATTTGATAACTTAATTGAATTGTGCTAAATCGCTGTTTTGGTTTGTAAAGAAAATGTTGTTTAAATAACCAGTCGAGATTGTTCCGATGACAGTGTAATTTTACAATTTTCGAGACAACATTTTCATCAAGTTTATCTTTTGTTTTTGAAAATAATCCGTTAGTTAATTAAATGAATTAGTGGATGAATTTTGTTTAAATTATTATTTAATGTATATTAGTTAATAGGTATCACCTTTATCTTCTTAAAATTGCAAATTCATTAAAAGTACTTAATTAAATACCTACAATTTCAAAAAAATTCTGTATCATCATCAAAATTATATTTATTTTTGAAAATTAAACTATTTTACGCACTATTTAAGTTTAAATGAAATTCATAAAAAGATGGAATTATACACACGGTAAAACATTTTGTTGACTACGTTAAAATTTCCTCCCTCAATTTCATTTTCTTCCCTTAACGTCCTATTTGTCGGAGCATTTGTACTACACTCTCATTAATGCTTCTTCTTTGATCGAGTCGGAGATATCTGTAAAGGTATTGACACAAAGAACGTGAAAACGGCAGAAGTCTCCATTTTCCGGCGGTGGCGCATTGCTACGTAGGATATTAATCTTGCCGTGCCAATCGCACCTTTGCGTAGCCAAACTTCCGTGTATAGAATCGAAAACGGCGCGCGGATAATATCGTCGAGCCGCGAAAGCACCAAGATAATTACTGCGCCAACAAGGTGAGTGAAAAAGGGCGGGGTCACGCTCGCCCTGCAGTCGAGTTTAATATTTTACGAAACCTCTCGACAACACAAAAGCTCCGCAGATAACAATGATTCGGCATCTCCACCGCCCCAAACCTTTACGCAATCGTCTCCGGATCCCACGAAGAAAGTTTCCCGCACAATAAGACCTTTTGAACGATCCCACGGTTAACCCCGACTTAACTCGACAATATACGTTTTGCTCGCGACTTAATTACAAGGGCAGACATAATGCAAGTCCGCGTGTTATTCGTTATTCATGCTGACAACATTTATCTGTATAAATTGTCCGATATTGAAAGAAAACGACAAGTTTATTTCTAATTTTATGTTAACTATCAGAATTGACTTTTGCATAATTTGCAATGATAAATTTGGTCGTTGAAATAATTTTGCCTTTTTTTATTGAATTATAAAAAACTCTTCATAATATTTCTTCAAAATCGATCAATTTTGTTGCAGTTTATTTTTCGTTAATATTTCATGTATATTATACATTTTTTCGCCTTGAAATAAAATAATCATATTTAATTTATCATAAGTTTATCTTACGTTATACGATATATTTTTCAGATTAATTGATGAATTCAAGTACTTTGAAATGTTCTTCGAAGGAAGGAAAGAGAGTGGACTAATATATTATTTAGAATTGTTGCGCTGCATTTTGTGTTTCGCTATAAAACTTGTTCAGTATCCTATAAAAACGAATCTTCGTATAAAACAAGTAAAACTGTTAAAATGGTTTTTCTGAGATCAAAAATGTTGCACTGAGTCAATTGGAATCTTTTCGAGTTGTATATAGCTAAAAGAATGTTCGGGGAAGAGGAAAATCTTCTTCCACAAATCTTATTGAAACTAGTGAATCTTTTAATGAAAATAAAATAAGACCGATATTCAAGTAAAATGCTGTTACACATTGTGAAAATAACATTTGATTTAAATAAAAATGTCTAAATTTTTAAACATTAATGAATGTTTTATTCAATTAGTTTTAAAAAAAAAAAAACATTCAGTAAAAATATTTCACTCGCACTTTTTAAAAAATTCAAAATTCATTTTACGTTTTCAAATATTTTAAAATTGACTGAAAACCCTAAATTGCATTTGTATCATGTACATATTTCAAAATAAAAAATAAATATTGATTCCCATTGAATGAATATATTTTCAATGAAAAAGTAGATCATATTAAAATGTAGTGTAATTATAAAATGTTTATTACGCTAAAAAGCATTTGAATTTCCATCTATCAATAAAGAAAGATGAATTTGAAATTAAAAAAAAATCTCTACATTTAATTTCTTTATAATTTTATTCAATTATAAAGTGTTTTTAAATGAAAACTAATTGGGTCTCCTTTTTTACAAATTATAGTATTAAAATGTATATTCAGGCAACAAAAAAATTGGAGCAAACATCACGTCACTTTGGCATTCACGTTGGAGCAGAAGCTAGACGATGATTCACGAAAAAAGAAGTCAGACTATTCGCAAACATTTAAATGCAGTCGATAATCCGTTGAAAAGTCCTGACGAGCTGGTGTATACTAAAGAAGAAGAAAAAAGTGAAAGAAAAAAAAGAAAGGCGATACAAGTTTGCTCGAAAATTGAACGTAAAAGTCGAATATCAAATGAGATTTCGGTCCGGTAACAACTGGTCGCAAGAGTCCTTTTGAATTTCCGGCTGCATGAGAATGTTAACGGATGTTGTTCGATTCGATGCCACGATTACCACTCGGAGTTCCTCTTTTTATCGAGTAGCGGAAATCCGACAAGTTTAATCTTGTCGCGAGAAGGCGAATTCAGTCTGTCTTGCGATACGTGACTTTTCTTCGGCAGTGTTTGCTGAAAATCTGTAGAAAAAGCTTCACGGAAAAGGCTCACAACGAAAAGGAGAGAAGCCCCGGTGGAAAAGCGTACGCTGAAGCAGACGGAAAAGAAGAAGGCGAGACACATCGCGCGGTCATAAAATATGCATTGCCTATTCTCGGCAGACGCGGAAACAAAAGCAGTATGATCTTGGAAACTGGCAAGGAAGCACTTGCATTTCCATATCAGTTTCGAAACATATCGACTCAACGGCAAAATAAAAGGCTGAAATGTACCGATAATGCACTGCTGCAAACTTCACAAAAATAAAGTGTAAAGTTGCAGCAGCACCCAAGTTACCGCAAAATGAATGAAAGGATATCGGCGACTAAAACGATTGTGAAGCAAGTTGGAATCGATTTCAGCAAGCTTTTCGAATCTTGTAATATAATACGTAACCTGTCTTCAAGTCTGCCCTCAAAACTCAAGGGTACTTTTGAACTTTTGTCTAACTTGAAATGTTGGAGTTTATTGTTCTCTACGTAATTTTTATTTTCATTACAATTTTTGAAAATACAATTTGATTGGGTACTTCTGAACTCTTTTCAAGTTTAAAATGTTGGAGTTTATTGTTTTTTGCGTAAGTTTTAGTTTCATTCAACTTTTAAAAAATAAAAATTTGATTGAAATTGGAATTTTGGAAAGGATAAGTTAGTGAAACGATGATGATTTTTAAGCTGTCGTTACAGAAGTTTGACAATTTTTTCCCCCATTCTTTTAGACAAACTTACTAAGATTTACGGACTGGACTTTTCGTGGTTATTTTACTGCTTTTTTCATCTCCCTTTCATACAGCGTCTTCCAATTTATATAAATGATAGTCCATTGAAACGCCAAACATTACCAATGCCAAGTACAATCCATGGCTGCTTACGGTTGGATGTAATTTTTTTCGTCGTTTTGTACGTACAGCTCTACTGGATTATTATCGAAAAATCGCACCAACTGATTTCTCATGTTTTCGGCTCTTCTTTTACATGTACTTCTGCTTACACGTTTTCATACAACCAGGGTTAATAAAATATCCGAGTTTTTTTGCGATTTATATTTTGCCAAAGAAAAACGTGAAAGTACATTGTTATATAAATCTAGTATACAGATAATTTTATTTCACTTGTAATGTAATCATTATTATTTCGTAAACAAGAGTTATTCATACGTAAATTACGTTTGGAAGTTGAAATATCAGTGCTTATTACAATAAAAATGTAATAAACCGTTCTCTATGCAATAAAATTTAATCAACAAAAAAAAACTTTAATTATATTCCAATTAAAGAAAATTATTTTTGTATTATTATACGGCATTTAATTTGACAAAAAAAAATAACAATTTAAAAATTTAATTACTTGAAATATAATTACCACTTTATCCAATTAAGCTTAATTGCAAAAATATTTCATGTGTAACAAAAAAATATTTTTCTGTGTCGGATAAAAGAGGTTTCGTACTACTTAAAATAATCAAAAATGAGAAAATCAAATATTTTAGAATTTCATTTTTCAAACTTTATGCAATATAAAGTTCGCAGCAGTTTGTTTAAGTTATGCAACATTTCGTTAATTAACTAATTATGTTTACCGAAAACGTAGCTCAGTGCAAATTTATCGAATCAGAGTGTAATATGTACTTTTTATTCCTGAACTCGTTACATTTTTCTCCTCCTCTTATTCTGATCATCATATTTACTCAACACTTTTTGAGTTTCTGTTTTTGTCAAAAATCAGAGCAATTTTGTCACTGAATCTGTGCGTCTTATTCAATTTTCTTTTTGCGAGCACGTGAAAGGGTTTTATCAAACGATCCGTGCACATTGGTAGCGTGGAAAAATAATGCGCCCCATAATTTTGTTCGAAAGTGGTGCGCGCAGGCAAGAAAAAAAAAGAAAAAGACAGCGGCCGTCCGGGCGAAAATAATGTACTGTATGCTCCATTCTGACACCCATGGCAGAGCATAAGATAAGCACGGAAAATTCGGTGCAATCAAACACGTGACACGAACTTTACATCAACGAAATATATATGCGGCGTATAAAAAGCGGCCAATCGCGAATCGACATTTGAGATGCACAACGAACAAGCCAAGTTATTTGATTTCGCAATTTGTAGTTCAATTCCCCCTGCGAATGTGTCTTTGCGTCGCTCGCGATTTAGGGATGTACGCCAAGTACGTTTGGCAGCGCACAATCATACGTAAAATAAGAATGCCTGTCTTCGGCAAGAAGGAATCCATTAAACGGTAATGCCAAATCGAATTTTGCGCAAAACCAAAGGACAAAGCAGTTGCGCCGCTACCTGAACGAACGTGCGCAATTTCTTAAAACGTGGTGTCGACTTTTCCACAAGAAGCAAAAAACAATTCCTAAAATTCATTATTATTGTTTTTTCGTGGCTTCGCACATTTTATTTCTCGCAAATTCAAATATTTCAACAGTGAATTCTGCGGTTTGAAACATTTTTCTTCAGCAAAGAATTCACCCTCAACGTGATGCACGAAAAGATCGGGGCCAATCGGTTCGGCAGTGAAATTAATTGCAAACTTGCGGTTTGACTTTGCACACGCCTTTTTAGAGCACGTGCTTCACCGTGTTTTATTTCACTTTACAATGAAAATCTCACCAGATATTCTTTGTCTCGCGAAATTTAATTCCCCCGTTGACTTTCGTTTAAGGTCGAATTACTAATTAAATTAGTTAATTGGCTTGCTTACTTTGAAGTTGGGAATCCCCGTTATATAACGGAGAGATATGTTTTTTAATTAAAAAAATTAAGACAATCAACATTCGTGAAAGTGAATGCCCATTTATAAATTGCGCCGAGAATTTTTTTTCTTCTCTATTTCATATCACTTCAAAGATTTCAACATGTTTATCCTTTCACGCAGTGTATCATAAAAATAAATTCGCAATGCGCTTGTTTGGTCGAGATTAATTCGTGCGAACGAAATTAGCGTTCATAATCGGCGTAAGAGGTAATGCGATTAGCAATCGTGCATGTACTCGTGTCGTTTGCTGAATTCTGAAGGCTATTTCCATTGTACTCGCGGGCCTTCAGTTGTAGTTTGTCCCTTTGCTTCGTCTGCTAGAGAAGCGGCTTTGCCGTTCATACATAAATGCGAAGCTTGCGTCCCGTATACCGGCAGATGTTCCAGATGCTTTGAAATATTAGTGCGGTAAGAAGCCTGCATTATTTAACACGACGGCTGCAACCAGCTCTGTTACTCCTAGTTTTGCGTCTCCTCGCAAATGCACTTTCTATCCACCCGAGTGTATGCAAACCT
>JABFPM010001407.1:0-20512 GCA_022817325.1 Idris sp. 1 HC-2018 | reverse complement strand
TCTGTATAAAAACAACACAATTTTGTATTGATTTAAATTTATTGAATGCCATGCATAATACCTTTATTACTGCTGTTTTGTGATACCGATATCTTCCTCAACTTTAATTCTTAATAGTAAATTGTAAACTTGATTGTCTACATCAAGTCAATTTTTTAAAAAAAATCACTCTCTTTGATAAAGATTTAAAAATTGATGTTTGAATGTTGCAACGTTTGGGTAATATCCATATAATCGAGCATTAGACGAAATACAAAATTAAAATTAAAAATCGAGTGGGTACTGAAGTAGTTGAAATCTTGAAGCATCGATTTATAAAATAAAAAATTACCGAAAATTTTTTAAAAATATTTTTATCATAAAATTTAGTAACCTTAACTTTCATAAAAGTTATGTAAATTAAAACCTAGACATAAAATATTTGTAAATTTGTAAACCTATTGTCGGTTTTTAAAAATATTAAAATTGGATTTTAAAAAATAAATTTTTGATATGTAAAATACAGATATAAGATAAAGAAAAAAAACATATTGTCTACTTTATTTGGGCTTGATTCTCATGCATTAATTGGGAAGAAGAAAATTGATCAAAACTAGTTGTACTAATTTTGCATCTTGAATATATGAATAAGTTTAAAATTTATTAATAGTTTCATTTTAATTATTGTTAGGTAATCGCTTATAAAACAGTTTAGTTATTTAGTGACTTACACTAAATTGCAGGAAATATTACAAACAATTTCTAATTTTGACTTAACTATTTTTCAAGTATTCATTGAAATTCATAATATCTATAAAATCTGTGCACTTACAACAAAATTAATTAATATCTATAATACTGAATTGTATATCATTACCGTTTTATATTAATTTAATTAATTTTATTAAAACAGATTTTTTTAGATATATTTGACAATTTTAAATAATATAAAAAACAATTAAAATGGAACATTTTTACACATTAAAGAATCATCATTATTTATTGAACATTTGTAATTTTTTTGTTACAATCTCATCCTTTAAGTATTCATTTACTTGTGTACACAAACACTTGAGTGTGTTGTTACTGTGTACACTTTTACAGTTTTACTATAACAAATTGCTAAATAAAAATTAAATAAAAGGGTTAAATTAATTAAAAACTTCATGTTTAATTTTTCATACAGAAAATACAACATTTTTTTATGTAATCTTAATTGACCTAATACAAAATAACGCTAAAAGTAATTAAAAGAATATTATTACGAATATAATTTTACTATTACATAAAAAAATGATAAATTATTTACTGTTATGAATAAAAAACATTGCAAATTTATTTGTTATATTTTTAATTTTAAATAATAATCCATTAAATTGCATTAACAGTATTATTTTTGCTTCCTAAAATAAAGCAAAATTTATATTTAAATTGGATTTCTATGTGACAATGTTTACAATAAATATTCATCGTAAGTTTGATTTATGTTTTTTATTAGAAAATCTACATTTCAGTCTTAAAGCAAAATATTTGTACAAATCTTAATTTTTGCCACGAATTCATGATTGTAAAAAAGTCCATTTGAATTAAAAAAATATTATAGCAAATCCATAATAACATTATTGAATTGAATTTAATTTTTCGATTTATGTAGGAAAATATTAATTGTCTTAACACTTTCTTCAAAAATGAAAACAAATTTTTTAAATCGGAAATTATAATTTTTGGTTAAAACATAAATAATCTGATTTTTATTAGATATTTTCAATTAAATATGTATCATAAACGGAACTTCTTACACGTTATCGTTTGAACTTGTTGAAAGACACATTCAAAGGCACCAACAGTCAATTACCATAATGATCTTACTTACTTACATCTATATAACGAGTAAAGTTACGCCTTTTGTAAGGAACTGCGTTGGCGTTAGTTCACATATATGTTTATTAATACTGTGCGATAACTACATTTAATCATGAAGTGTTGATGATGAGGAACGATTTTCGTTGTTTAATGAAGATGATTCGCTAATACTTTGAACGATCATACTGAGACAGTCGAGGCTGCTTCCCTTAGTTTGCGAAGACACAGTTTCTGTTTCTTCGTGCTCTGAAACATAGTTATTACTTACATCAATTAACTTGTAATTATTGCACGGCTTTTCAATAACAAGATTGAGTGTAATTAAATTATAACTTTGCTAATCGGCAAAATGTTTGTTATTATGTAATAACAATAATTATAGTAAATCTGAAATCACGTAAAATTTTACAATAATGCAAATTGCAAGATAAAAACAATATTACAAACTATTGTTAACTAACATTCAATAACATTGGAATGAAAATTATTTTGAAATTACAAATTAATTTTTTTTCATGCTCAAGTTTTATTTTTATTGTTTAAAGTAGTTTTAACGTAAATAGTTACTTTACTAATGCCAAAGTATTATCCAAATTGTTTTTAAAACATAAATAGTTTATACAATTGAAAAATCTTCTGAGATCAGCAAAAAGTTTATTCATCACACAAGTTTTTTGTCTTCATTTAACATGTACAGTTGATTTTAACAAAAATCACAGTTCTATAGTTAAATTCTTGTCCGACTTTAGTTTTTAAAAACGACGAAATTTATGGAATTTATGCAGTTTTAAATTTTGTTTTCAAGTAATTTGCTTCGCCATGTATTATCATTGTTTATCGAAGTTTTGGCTTTGTAATTTTTATTATACTCAATTTAATTAAAATATACTGCGTTATTTTTAAATTCATGTCTATTTTAAACTTTTATAATCTCGAAAAAATAATACTGAAGAAATTTATTTGACATAAAAAATCGATTACACAAAATTAACTGAGTAGAAACTTCTTTAATTCCGCGTAATTTATCATGTGACTATTACACCATTTATCAATTACAACTTTTTCACAATGTTGCCTACAAAATTAAACTTCATTAAACTTCTTTTTTTGAATAAAAAACATAATATTTTGTCACAATTTAATTTTGACTTGATATTTCAAAATGTTTAAGACCCTGTAATAACAATTGAGTTAATTATAGTAAAAAAAATTGCACTTTTCACGCGTCATTTAACACATATCTGATCGCACGATTAAAACTGTAAGCGCGGTGGCAGCGGGAATAGATGTAAATTGTGCTTATTTAGATACCGCGTGAAGAATTATTGCCAAGAATAACTGGCCGAAAGCTTTTAGTCTGCTCTTTATACCGCACGCAAAGTCATACACAGAAAAACCTTGAAAGAAAATATCGGCCGCTAATAAAAAGGGCAAATTTAATGCCAGCATTAAAGCAAGCGGCAAAAAGTGAAAGTGCTTAATATTGATAGTGTTCATTAAAATTTAAAAGCTCGAGATTTTAAAAAGAGTGTGATAATTTGTGACTACCCAAGAAAAAAAACAGATCGTAAAAAAATGTAATCTTTTTTTAGCCAGCAATGACAAGAAAAAAAAGAAATTTTAAAAATTTATTGTCATTCTTATTTTTTAATGAAAAATTAACGTTTGTTTAAAAAAAAGTGAATTGAATTCCAACAACGTCGGGGAATTTCATAAATATTTTGCATCATCCTCTATACAGCTGAAAAAGTTATACAAAGTAGGGCTACGCTGCGGAGAGAGTTCGCTTGAATATTAATGGTCATCTTTTGCGTCGTTTTTCTTTCATTGAGGCGAAGAAAAAAGCTCTTCCGAATGTTTGCTCGAGAAAGCCGCACTTCAAAAGTACAAAAACCGTGAAATTCAGCGAAGAAATTGTAATATTATTTTCAATTATCTTTTATTTAGTCGCAAGCATATATAGCTACTTGGAAAGGCAACCACAAAGCTTTGTCTTCGCAAGCAAAATTGATATGAAGAAAAGTTGATAATAAGCAGATATTGAATACGCTGTTCAAAATCTTGCAATGTACTTGGATAATTTTTTTTTTTTAATTTAAATTAATAAAACACTTCTTAGGTAAAAAGAAATATACCATAGATATAACATAAATATCGGATTACTTATGAGAAATTCTACAACTATTTTCCTTTTAGCGAAAAAACAAAAAAAAAACTTGAAAAATTTTGGGGCGAAGGGACATCTTTGGAACCATCTTTTTCTGGTTTTTAAATAACTTTTAAATATGCTATCAAAAGAAATTTTATAATAGCAGTAAAGAAATTGAAATTTTGGAACTCAGGGGATACCGTCAAGACTATTTTGTCCTTGTTCCTCGACCTCATAAACGTATAAAAAATTTGAGCCCAAGGAAAATGTAAAAAGCTTTAAATTTGCTAATCAAATAAATGAAAAAACAACTAAAAGAAAAATATCTGTAGAATTGCTCACATATGTACGGGCGCATATACGTGGCACATATAGTGAAATAAGTTTAATTTTTTTGGTTTTTCTTATAAGTTCACATATATGTTGACATATCTGTTGTCATATGTGCCTTAAATGTGATATAAATGGTAAGGCTCACTTATATATGCCATATAAATGTTAGCATATATATCACCTAAATGGTAACATATATGGACTTTAAATGGATTTTTACCTGAGTTAAAAAACATATACTACCCTTTAATTTAACATATTTAATAAATTTACTTCTTTATTTTTTCAACTATATTCATATGTAGGACACGCAGTTAAATAAATGCAATGTTTACACCAAACAAAATCCTCAGGTATTTAGCAGACTTTCTGGATATTTATTTTTTTTTGTTCGTGTGCCTACAAACACGATTTGTGTTAAGCACTCAAGTATTTGTACACAACGTGACGCAACGGGACCAAACGGGAAGGAATTTTTTTGGTTGCTCACGACCGAATTAACGATTATGTGGCCCATATAAATGGGATATCTATATATATGTAAATAGCCACAGGAGCGAGTTGTGATTCGCGACTTAAACAGCTATTTTTGTGTGGCTCGCGCTTTTCTAACTTTACGAGATGTTACGACTAAAACGGACGATTTATCGGGCTGATTTAACCGCGTCTCGGGGAAAGTGTTCTCTGCCAACATTTAGTTTTGGAATAGACGATAATCCAACAACGACGACGATGATGATGACGACGAAGCAGTCGAAGCCAGTGACCGGGAAACCTTAATTAGGTATTTACCCACTCTGCATATTTATTCGCATGCGCGTGCATATATCTTGCGTGCGTTCTCTTTTTCTTTCGTTATTCCACCCTTTTCTTCTGTGAGTCATGTCTGGATCGTCGTTTACGTAATATTATCAGTCATTAATACGAATATATTTTTTGAACTCTGCCAGACAAAGCCGAACAAAAAATATTATCAAAACTTTATATGAAAAAGTTTTTGATCAAGTTGTGGTCATATCTGAAAAAATTGTATTTGAATGAAAAACTGATCACAATTTCATGAAAATTGATACAATTTTCTTTTTAAAATTTTGTTTAATCATGTAATTTTTTATCAACGTTTCGCAGGAATTCAGAAATCGAAAATGAATTTTGACTGAAATTTGATAGATAATTGATTAAATCTAAAAAATTCTGCTTAAATGAAATTTTTTATTTTTGATTACAAGTTTGTTAGAATTTGATACTGATGGAAAATTGATCAATATTAAGCTTTATTCGAGAATTTCCTTCTATAACAAAATTAAATTTCTTTTCTGTTTGACGATAGCATACTTTATTGTGTGAAACTTGGAGCAGAAAATCACGTGATTATCTATATTCAATTTGCTCATGGAGAAATCGAGTCAGATTTATGGTACTACAAGTTCAAATAGCCGTACAAGCACACAAACCTTTGCATTTGTACATCTGACTTTGTTCTTTGGAACTCGTGGAACTCTTCTAGCAAATTTAAAACCATTATTCCTTGTCTTGACACTCCATCTCATTCGTGTAAGAAGATTTTGAAATAAATTATTTGTGCAGTACTGAATAAATAGTAAAATTGGATTGTTTAAATATTTTAATAACACTTTTTTCGAAAAGAATTTTTGATTTATTATCTAGAATAAAACAGAATTAGATTTATCAAATTTCAAAGACGTTATTTTGATATTACATTACAGATATATTTTAAAATAAAAATTTTACATCATCTTTTCATTATAAATCCGCAAGCAAAAGCTTTCATGAATAATTTGTGAAATTCTCGATATACTGCAGAGCTTATACATATAGACACTGAATAACAGCAAATACTTTATTGCTATATTGTTACTCGTACACAACTTTGGCATACATTATACACTTACTTATTCGAATAATGCGCAAACGTTAATAACGATTTTGTATTATTTTTCATATCACTTTTTATAGCTTAGAATTAGTTTGATGAAACTATTTGCAAACAAACGTAGAGATTAAAAATAACTTCTTTAAATCAAGGAATTGGTTTTGTTTGAAAAAATAAAACATTATTCATCTTTTATGTCAATTATTATCAAACAGAAAAGTTGTAAGTTAATTTTTTTTCAATTCACTGAAAAATAACTTTAATTTAATCATATTGAGGTATTCAAAGCAGAATCCTACATAAACAGAATAGAAAAGTAAAACACAATGAAGCTGCGAATCTCTTTGTATTAACTCAGCTCATCATTAACATACATAATGGACAAGAAGACATTTTCTCTGCGGATTCTCTAATAATCCTTTGATGTGACCGAAAAGGACAATTCGGCTGTCCACGACCCAATTTTATGATTTAAATTCATAATTAATGTTTCTTGTTATAAAATGCAGAATCGCTTTTGCTTCGTCTCAGCTTCTCCTAATTATATCTCTGCGTAAATTTGATTGCGTAAAAATGTATGCTGGCATGATCGCGTGCCGATGCTCGCAGCATCCGCTGATGAGACGAGTTAATACTGCAGTTTTGTCTTCAAAAGCTTTCGGTTAATTTCATCCAGGCAGTATTACAGACTTATGCTTGCTTGACTCCCTTCCGAAAGCACACAGCGACACGTTGATTCCTCCTCATTAGTGAGAAACGCATCGATGCCACTCTGCCTTCGACTATTTTTAGGACATACAAACATGTATTTCAGCTCTTGTTGTTTTACACAAAATGAAATTGGTTGAAAATACATTGAATCGTTCATTTTTCTTATATTCAACAAATAATAAACAACATTTTATAAGAGAGAAAAAAAAAATTCAAGTCGGTAATTTCTCGAAAACTTAAGCTAAAATTAATTAAAAAATAAGATTAAAAATCTGTTTATACGCGAGTAAAATTTATGACATTCAGAAAATGTTGAAAAACGTAATATTTTAATATAACAAGTACGAGAATGATTGCAGTTTATTATATTCTTCTGCTTAAATTTATTTGAAAACAAGAAGGTTCATAAAAGACATCTTTAAATGTGTTAATAATTATATTTCTATGTTTACCTCATTTCCACATTTTTATTTCCTTACTCCAAATTTCACTTTGAAAAATAATTAACTTGGAAGAAAAAATTTGTATAATAAAACGTGAAAAGGAAATGAATGAAATGCTAAAAGGTAAATGAAAAATCTAGTCGCTTCAAGTATAATCAGTTCAAGAGCACCTTCGCAACAAGGCAGCAAAACACATTTTCTTCGAGAAATGCGGAAACTCTTTAAACAAAATATTTGTAGACATTTTTTTTAGAAACTTTACATCAAAACACACAAGCTTTTATATTCATTGTTTTTTAAACAAGAACTGTAACATGTTCAAATATAAATAATAATCTTAAAAATTCCAAAATCATTATTTTTTATATTTTTTCTCTGTGTATATTTTGATACTGTTCATTTTATAGTAAAAAAAATTAATCTGTATGGCAAGAAAATGACTGAAAAAAATTCATCGAATACACAAACTATTATTTGAAGAATAACTGAAATATTTTTTCTGTTTAAATATATATCTTTTCAATTAAAAATATACATTCAATTTAAGATCTACTTGTTATTGAATATTTATACATGAATCTGATATGAGTGTTGGGAATTTCCGGTTCCCAGTGTGACAATAAAATGTACCCTTCGATAGTGCCACTCCGAATAATGTCGTATTTATATGCAAAAAGTACGAATACATTTAACATTTTGATGAAGCAAAGATAAAAATTTCAATTGCTGTAACTCTGTTCTGAACAAATGTTGCCATAAAAAAGTGTACAAATAAAGTTTGAGTACCGAAAGCTTGGTTAATTATGCAATGCATATCAGTTTTATTATTGTTTTGTTTCACAATAAAGTCTTCAACCAATTTGTGTCGTTAAAAATTAAAAGTAAATCGAAAATAAAATTCTAGCATCAATAACCCATTCAGAATTTAAGACAAAAAGATTGCAACAAAATTTGATACTTTACACCGTTATGCTTAACCACGTTCACTAGTTACACTGTCGTGCCCTTATAATTTATTATGAAACTCTACCCTGACTGTCAACAGCGACGCCGTCTTTGAAAGTTGAAGAGTAACAAGTCATCACTGACACATGAAACATGCTTTTATAAAAACCAAATAAGAGAAACAGACGAAGAGAAAGAGAGAAAAAAGAACTAATCGTCTTTTGATTAAAGAGAAAAAGTTTATGTTTTTTAAAATCCCATTAACTTGTTCTTTCTTTTTAATCATAACTTTTTATAATATTTTTGAAATGTCAATCTAAATATATATTTGTCACAACATTTTGTTTTAATAAATAGAAATCAGATTATCTAATACTTTGCGAAAAATCTAAATAAGGATCAAAAGTTTTGTCAAACTTTGCTTCAAACTTAGTTAGCTTAAACCCCTTTTCTCAAGTTTGATTAAAAATTATACGTATATATTCTTTCGCAAACTTTCAGCAGAATTTTGCATTAAAGATCCATACAATAAACGTCCAAAGTGAGTTTGAAAATGTTTCAAAAAAAAAAAAAAAAAGTGTACAAGAAACAACCAAAAAAACAGGAATTAATTTATTTCTACATCACATTTCATATGTGTTCCTTTTTCAACTCTTATTTTATGTATAAAAAGTATTCTCTGCGAATCACATATTTCTCTTTACTAAAATTTTAATTTTGCTTCCTTCAAAAGAAACTCATATGGAGGCATTTCAAGAATTTTAAATTACATTTTCTTTACTTGTATGAATTTTTTAATGACAAAAAACTTTCTTTCCACTCATTTTTATATTCTAAAAAAAATCAGTACAAGCAAAATTCATTTGAATTATACAAGCAATGAAAGGTCAATATTTTTTCAAGTGAAATTATTACAATGTGTAACACTCGATAAATACCACTTTCATACTCGTAACAAATGTAACTGTGATTTGTAGCTCATTTTCTAAGAAGCCCGCAAGTTTATTCGGCTATCGCGAGAATCGAGTGAATGTAGCAATGCAGACTACTCATGGGTGGGCTATCTATAGACGTGTCGTGTAACCGAATAAGCACCGAGTGTCACTCGGACGTGACAAAACTCATTAATACAGATCTACTTAATGCCCTGTCACGTGTCTCGCATTAATCTACTTAAAAATACACGTGCATATACTTGGTCGCAGCGTATTTCAGATAATATTCTCCGATTTATAAAATCGCAGTATCGAAGCAAATTGACGTTTTCCTTTATTATTTTTCAATATTGTTCAGCTTTTTTCTAGCCTATGTAAGTGTGTAACATTTTCACGAAAAATGAAAATAATTAAAAATTATTTTGATAGCAAAAATGATATTTCACTTTCATCCTGCCAATTATCTTAGCTTTTACAAAAACCTTTGTCTTTTTGTTTCTGCACTGCAAAAACGAGTAGTAGTTCTCTAAATAAAAAAATTTTACTTTGAAACATAATATTTTTAAATCAAATTGTACAATTTATAATTAAGGAAAAGAAAATATAAAATGGCTCTAGTTCGTATTACGTGTAATTGGGAAAAAGTTGCTCGATTAGAAATTTAACTTCTATGCTTTCAGTTCCAATTACAAAGCAAGTTGTGAAAAGATATTGGTCTAAGTCATATAACAATGACCAAGCTTAAGTTTTGAAAGCGATATTGCTAATTAAAAAGTTAAAAAAATTGAAACTCATCAAAAGGGTAATCGTCACGTTGATTGTGTCGCGCAAAAATTGGTTGGCATTAAATTTATTTGCATATTTCCCACGAGTTCTTGAACCTTTACACGATTTACATTTTTGGAGCAACTTGTGTGATTGCTTTTGATAGATATTCTCTGCGACGTTGCTTATAAGAACTTAGAAAACGGACGGTGTCGGTCTGAATGTACGTATACTCCTCGTGCCAGGCTATTTGCATATTATTTTGTTCACACGACACGCCAAACATTTCTTCATTTTCAAAATAACTCGTTTCTTTTTTTATTTCTGTCAATAGAAAATCTTACAAAACATAATCTTTTATTTTTTTATTATTAAATCCAAGTTAACAAAATAAAATGGTTCGACAATAAATTTTAAATAAAATTAAAATTTATAAATCCAGTTTACTAAAAAATTCTTTGAATGTTTCACGACATTTTAAATAAATAAAATTGAATGAAACAAAATATTAAACAATTTATACGTGTTTCTGATAGTTTTAATAGTCTCGGGGATTATTTGATAAATTTAGTTATGTGGTAGATGATATTGCTTACCATTAATAGGTTGAAACCTTGCCAAAGGATCTGAAAACTGACGTAGCCTGTCCGTCACATATTGCGGTGCATCTCCATTCTGTAAATAAATATATGTGCCAAATTGCATTATTTTGCAATGTAATATTTAGAGCTAGAATTTTATTAATAAAGATAAAGGGCAATTTACGTTTGTAATTTTTAAATCAACATAAACTATGATGAATGAAAATTTCGACGATGTAATGGTTGTATTTTTCGACAACAAAACCTATTGTGAATAAAAGTTCAGTGACATATTGCTGGCCATTTAGCATACAGTCTAACACACGAACACCAATGAAATGCTATATTTTTATTGTATTGGTGTTGAGTAAAAATAAGTTTTGAATAATGGGTTTTGTGCTTGAGTTTATAGCAAACATTCATGTCGATGAACTTTAGCGAGAAAAATTTTTGCACTAGATTAGTCGTTTTGATTTGAATAAACACGATAATTTGAATTATAGACCTGCTTATTTACATATTAATTAGATTACCAACTTCATAAAAAAAGTTGTTGTTGATAAAGTTAATAAAGAAGGAAGTTGAATTAACAATAAGTTTCTTCTATATTTCACAGACTTGATCTCATTATTTTATGATGAAAATAAATTACAATTGTGTTCTTATAATATGAAAGAATAATTTGTGATTATATTTAGGAAAAAATTGATTTTTGAAACATCTTTAAGTAAATGCATAAAATATTCAATACAAAATTCAGGATTTTAAGAAACTGTTGTTCTTCACTTTAAAAATGCATAATAAAATTGGACGTACTTTCACAAGATTATTTAACAGTGTTATTCAAAATGCCATCCCTTTTAACAGATATTGCTTTTTTTCTTTGCAGGTATCTAACTTTCTTTGATAAAAAAGAAAACATTTTTTTCAAGTACAGTTTCAAAATAACATTGGACAAACTTTTCTGATATCAAGTGCTCTTTTGTTGATATAAATAATATGATAGTAAAACAATACTTCGATTTTTCGACTTTTCTCTTTTTTTCACTTCAGCTTTTTTTCAATAACCACTTTTTATGTTGTTAACCATTGAATGCATTGCAACTTTCTTCAATGCAGGCACTTGATACTTTTTTATCATGTTCTTGTGTAACTCAGAGTGAAGCTACTTTACTTTTTTTATTTGCTATTTTACTTTTTTTACTGCGATATCTCTCAATGTCAAAACAAAAAGTAATAAAATAATTGCAGTGAATCATTGTTTTTTAATACACTACAATTTAATGCAGAAAACGTGTTAAAGATTTATATTACAGAAAAATGATTTCACATTAGTAACTCCAAACTTCTCTTTCAACAAATTGATAAATAATTTTTTTCTTTTGAAAAAAAAAACTATTTTTCCAAACTAGTTTGTAACTATTTTACAGCTAATCAAATACGTACATTTCAATATCCAAAAGTCATAAACTATTTTCAACCATGCACACCACTGAATCTCAAACGCTGGTCCATTTTCTCGTCATCGTCTAATTAATTTTCTCGCATCAAGTGCACCAAACGAAACTCAATATCGTACGTAAATCAATAACATCTTTCAGTTAATTAGCAAATTCTGTTTAACATATAAAATTGTCAACAGCGATGACGTCAATTGAAGTTCCTCATTGTCTACAAATTCCAGCAGTGGTGTAAGTACAAGATTTTGACTTAAAGGTAAAGTTCACCGATTATACATTTCTTTCTTTTTGTTCTTCAAGGAATATATAATCTTGTATGGTTGACAATTATAGAACGGATTAGTAAGTGCAGGCTTAGTGTGGATCGCGACGTACACGTTTGTTAATTCTTCACTTAAATTACTGCAGCAATGGTGTGGCAGACAGACGTACGAACCTACAGATAGACGGATGGATGAACAGACGAACGGATGCAGAAAGGCAGTGTGTGCATGACACACACGTGCAACTAACTTTGTCCAACTTTAAGCTGTTAAGATGGATACTTTAGAAAAATTTGTTTTACTTCGTAAAAGAAAAATTTCCGGTTACACACAAAAACCAATTTTTGTTTCTAATAGTTGTTTATGACCCAGAAGAAAATCACGTCGCTTTTTATCTCCTTGAAAGTACAAAATGTATTTTCATTTTATTTATTTCTTGCAAATAAACTTTATTTACTTAAGTATTTTTTGTTTTCATTACCTTGAAATAACATTTTTCGTTATTAATTATGTTTATAAAGTTCAGTTGAAAAGGAATTGTAAAATTCATTGATTTATGAAAGTTGAAACAAGGTGATACATTGAATCATTTATAATTCAGATCGTAAGTTTTATTGTTATATAAAAGTGACTATATTTACTTTGAAATTCAAATATGAATTATTATTGTCAACTTAAAATAGGGAAATATAAGAAGATGAGATAAATTTAATTTTAGTTTATAAATTGCTTTTGAATATTATTATTATTATAAAATAAAATTAGATCTCGAAAATGACATTTATTTGTACATCATCTTTGTTTTAGAATCAAATAATCTAGTTGCAGATAAACACTTGAACGTTGTGTCTGCATTTTAAGATGCAAGCTTAAATCATTTAGATTGACATAAAAAGATACCTTGTTTAGGTTGACACACTTTATCTCTGTGAAAAACAGTGCTACAATGTTAGCTCTGCTGAAATAGTTCTATAAATTATATCAAATTCGCTACTTATTAGTGTGATGAACATTGAATGCTGCTGGCTTCATTATTCAAAACCACAACTGCAGTTACAAATTTTAATTTCTCTTCTTTTCTTTTTTGTGACACAAAAAAAACATTTATCATCCAAATCCCCTTTTACATTACGATATCAAAAAAAGCTTGAAATAAATTTTCGCCATTTGAAATGATAATTGCTCTCTTCTCTCAATCGAATTTAAATTTCATGAATTTCTTGCATTACTTGAATTCGCATTTAGACAAATTCACAAACTCAATTTCAATAAGCAAATAATACTCGATTTCAAAAGTAAAAATCTTTTATCTCGAACATATATTACATTTATTATTAACATGTGAGTAATTGGCAAAATGTTTAACATGTATTTTCAACGTTATTAAACAATTTGGAAAAAAGCGAAAAATATCAAGACAAGCCCAATAAACAAAGGCAATAAAATAAATTTGTGATGTTTACAAGACAACAAATGTTCTGAAATTGTTGTCATCAATTACCTACGTTGAATTTGAATCCCAAGGAAAAAGTTTGGTCCGTCACGTACGACTAAAAATCCAAGGAAAATCGATCGTTGTCCGCAAATCTTGTTGTAGTTATGACTTATGACATTTGTAAAAGTAGTCTGCATCATAAATATAACAAGGTATGATCCTCTAAATGCTACTTCCAAACTTGGTTAAATTTGTTATTCTCGAAAGTAAAATTTAAACATCGTTCACTTAATAAACGAATTACTGATTTTTAGTAAATTATAATACTTAATTATAATATTTAAATAAAATAAACTAAAATTCAATAACTAGATACTGAAATACATTAATTAATTACTCATTTCGGGTAATTCGAATTACTGATAGAATTTTCAATACTGTTGACAACATTTCAATATTTTTTAATGTCAAATCCATATTTAGCTTTTAAAAATCAGTAACTGAATACTAAAATTCAGTAATTGACTATATATTTATTTATAGAAATTTTAATACTGAATTTCAGTATTTAATTACTGATTTTTATCTAGTGATAAAGTAATTAATACAAGAACTACCAACGACATAAATTTGTCCCATTTTGAAATTGAAATCTTCATAAATGTTTTATTTTTTAACTAATTTGTTAAAATATTTATGGAAATTATAATTAGAACTGAAAATGGAACAAATTTGATCCAGTTAAGTTTTTTTATTAAATAAATTGTTATAAAACCACTTTAAACAATATTAACGAATGCGAACATATTTTTTTCCTCTGGTAATTTAATTAACACAATACATATAACATAATACATATTTTTTAATGTATTTGATATTTTAAAGATGTTTTTAAATTCTAAAATGTTATATTCTGTAATCTTGTTATAAAAAATCATTTAAAAAAGTCATTTTGCATTATATTTAAGACGGGCCAAATGGTTTCCATTTATATTTAGTTCTAGAGGTGCAGATTTTTTAGTTGTGTTAATTACTGAGATTCATCAATATCT
The DNA here is from genome assembly GCA_022817325.1 of Idris sp. 1 HC-2018. Classification (NCBI taxonomy): domain Eukaryota; kingdom Metazoa; phylum Arthropoda; class Insecta; order Hymenoptera; family Scelionidae; genus Idris; species Idris sp. 1 HC-2018. The sequence continues at coordinate 5,704 of JABFPM010001407.1, read as the reverse complement.
CTGAGATTCATGTAACTTACGAGACACTAATTACATTTTCATATATATTAATTTTTTCATTTCTTAAATCAATAATTAAATACTGAAAATGTGTAATTAATTACAGATTTACAGTAATTCGAGTACCCAAATTTACTTTTTAATTACTGATTTAACATTCAAAATGTGTACAATGTACGAAAATGCATTTAATAATTCGGACTACCGAAAATTAGTTATTAATTTCTGAATTTCAGTATATAATTACTGATTTTGAATAATTTTTATTTTACGTATTTTGAGAGAAATTTTTGGTGAAGCATAATTATGTGCAATTAAATTGGATTCTCAGCCACTAAATTTTATTATTATTCCACATTTTGATCTAAAATGTAATATGTAATTTCAAAAATGGTGTTGAACTAAAAAAAATATTTTTCATTATATTTGTAGCTATGTGGGGTTTAATCTTGGAACAATAAACATATTTTTATTGTGCTTCTCATGAATATACATTTCGCTTTGTGTCCCGAGGTGAAAATTTGCATTTCCGTCTAACAGAATAGGTCGTGCACTAATATAAATAATTTTAATAAGAAAATAAGTGAAGTCAAGCTTGGTTTAATCAAAATTGAATTTACTTTTAATTGAAATTCAATACAAATCATATGCAGTTATTTGACAAAAAAATCGTAAGTCAAAATTTAAATTATCAAATTAAAATTTAAATTGGACTTTGATATTAATGAACCCAATTTAATTTGCTAATTAATACGAAATAACAATTTCAATTGCACCACATTAATAATGTTGGTCAACACCAAGCTTTTAGTCGACGAATGTCACTCAAATTTACATCCGCTGGATATTGAATATCCAAAAATAATGCCTGGTCAAAAACTCTGTTCACTGGAGCAAAACTGTTATCGCGTACGCAAAATAACTGTTAAACCAACACAAAAGACAGAGTAACGATCGCTCGGAAGGCTTTGACAAAGACAAACACACTTGACATCATTTGTTGGTCTCTCGCGTTAACAGCGATGAATTTTTGATCCAAACGAAATCGCGATAGACGCGGACAACATTCAAAGACAAAAATAGTCCCTTACACAGAGAGACAAATACATGCAACGAAATGGCAGACACATAAAGTGTGTATGGAGTGTTTAGTAGCGTGTAGAATCAAGGAATGGTTATGAAGAAACGAAGAGGAAAAGCAAAACAGACAAGGCGAAGAAATAAATGAAAAGCCGTAAACATTTGTTGACGCGGCGCACGATTCATCTTATTAAATTGAATTTTCATATGATGCATTGAGTGTTCTTAGCAAGAGCGTCTTTTGTTGGTTATTAATAAATTATGGTACTTAAAGTGTGCGACAAAAGACGACAACAAGTAAAAAGGGTGTGGATTTAGTGTAAATATATTTCGGGGAATAAAAGTTAATTTATGCTTTTAATTTATTTGTCTGTGAAAAGTTTTCTTGAGATTCAAAATTTTCTTTTTTATTTCTCATCAAATGTGTGTGACACACTTTTTTCGAGCTGAAAAATATAATACGAAACGCCGTTGCAATTTATAAGAAGTTTATGATGTCGCTTTAGTATTATATTCGCGTTAATAAATATTAAACGTGATTTTCCCATTGCAGACCAAATATTATATATGATATTTGATTTGAGAAACGATTCAAGACAATTATTTTCTTTTAATTATGAATTATTAAATTATAATCTATTGATAAGAAAATATCATAAAAATTAAGTAATATTATTTTAATAGTTTTTATAATTTAATCTCCTATGTTACACAAATATTTAAAATATTTTGTTTATATTATATTTTGAATAAGGTTAAATTAAATCTCAACAAAATATCTTATAATCATACCTTATAATATCATATGATAAAATTATTAATAATAATAATGACCAGTTTTGAACTCATTTTTACCAAATGTTTATGTGCCAGAAGTATACTTTATTATATTAATCTGATTTACTTTGAATGTGAATATAAAATTTATATCCCAATATAGTTCTCTGAGAAAAGAAATACATGATAATTAAAATGTATATCAAAGTAATATACAATTATTTTATATTATAATCTATTCAAAATGACAACTGAAACAATAATTGTAATTAGAACAAAATGTTTGTTATACTAAGTTCTTAAAATGATTAAATCAAAAGTGCAAATTTTAGCATGAATTTGACCTGTTTTTGATGTTTTGATTATTTGTTCGAAATGCCAAACTTTAAATGTGTCACATGATTAAAAATCAAATCTTACTTAAATATTTATAAATTAAAAGAATAATTTAAGGATTAAGAATTTCTAAATGTTTTTGGTCTGTCTAATAAATTATGATTGCAGAATTACATCTTATCTATTTCTTAAACTTGAAAATTTAATAAATTACTTTTAATTTTTTTCACGTTACAGTCTACATTAAATTATATTTTATCTCAAAAATATTTCTTATAATATACAGACGTTTGTCTTAGCTTCTCCAAAATACATTTAAGCATTACAAAATATGATTAGCATATAATTAATTGCATTCTCTTGCTGTTTAAATCATAATTTCGGCCCACCAAAGGTACACCGATTACGACGTTTGAAGCACGGTGCATTAATTCATCTCACGTTCCATTCTGCCATGCACTTAGCTGGGCTACTCCTCTGAATGGAATTATGCAATTAAATTGCGCTACAATGTAAGAGTTTCAGTCGTCTGATGACGCATTTCATATTAGAAGCAAAATAATAAAAAGTATCTTGTCATTTCGTCAGGAAAATTGTGCTTTTAAATGTAATTCATCGAACAATAAAAATAATAAGTGGAATGAAATAAAAAATAATCAATCCTAGAATTCGAACATTTGTTTTCATTCAAATTCCATTTCACTCAGTTCCATCTGGAATAATTGTTTCGCAATTATGAGCGTCATTATTTTTGGAGTATGAGGGAAAAAAAAGTTCCGAAGTAGTTTCCCCACGGAGTATCTAAATTATTTGCAGTGAAGATATTAAAGTGCACTTTTGTGTGTCTGGGTTGCAATAAATAAACTGTCCTGGTGTGCAAGTGAATAGCCACTGCGGACGCTTAAAATTTCGTGATCTTAATACCTCGCGGCATTGTCCTCAGTTTTGTTTTGTCGGCAAATTTTGTGACAATCGTTAATAACATTTAATGCGCTGCCTTAATTTTGTATTTTTCCAGACACAATTTTAATTTATTTGCAGTTGCTTTAAGTTTTTTGTTAGTACACAGCAGGCCATTTGCTGTTACGTGTGAAAAACTCGATTTTCAACAGCTTAACTTTATGAGTCTATTAAGTGTTAGTGAAAAAAAAAAAAAATTCAAGATTCCCAATTCATTGTTATCTTTTTTTATCGCCAAAATATGAAAATCTATAGAATGCCTAAGTTATATACTTTGACAATAAGAAATAAAAGTATATAAAATGTTAATTGACATAAAAGTAATTGTGTGTAGAATTAATAATCATCAGTAAAATGAAATAAAAAATGATATTATTTCAATCGGCATATCTATCAGCACAAAAATATGCCACTTTTTATCTCTGGTGACGACGTAATTTTTTTGTTGTCGCTGCGATTCAGTGCTTCTAATCCTTTAAATCGTATCGTTCTTCGTTGGCGGGCGAACCGCATGCTAACAGTCACAATGATCCAACATTTTCTGCTTCCAGTTGCCGGATAAAAGGGGATTACACAATGAAATATATATCCCGCGCATCTTTTGCGAGCCGACGTACGGCAGTCAAGCGGCTCGCTCGACTTGTTTCTGCTAAATATAACTTTGAGGAAGATCTAAAAGACCTAACCGAGGCAATATATTTTGCAATCGTGCCTAGTACAAAAAATATTCTAATTTGCACGCCATGTCAGTTGAAGGGAACATCGTAAAACAGCAATTTACGATTAGCAATTATGCCCTGCAAATCCATTAGTTTTGAAAGGTCGTATATTATTTCTATTTAATTGTTTGATGTGTCAACAGAAGGAAGCACTTTGAGAAAAAAAAAGTTTTGTTCAATAAAGCGTAAGTTTGTTTTAATTTAGGTAGAAAAATTGATAAAAATGCTCTACAGGGTAGGGTATATAAATTATTAGAGCATGAAAGAGATATTTGAATGAAGAGACAATTTTTGTCAACTGTGAATTCTTAAAATTATCTAAATAAAAAGAAATTCAGGTACAAGACATAAAACAGATAATTGGGTCATGAGCTTTATTATTCACTCCTTGGTGGACCATGTAACCTGGGATGGCATACAAAGAACGTGAGAAGAATTTGCTTTGTTAGAATGTTATGTCCCGATATTATATAGTATCAAACAAGACCAATAAATTTTGATGAAATTAAATTGTCATTGTTATAATTTAAAAAGTTGCAAAATGTATGAATTTATATTTAAAAAAATACTAATTACTTTTGATTTATTTTTTTTTAATCCTAACTTTGTGTACTAATAATTTTGAAAGTAATTAATGTTAACTTCAACAACATTTTTAACGACAACCATTAAATTTCGCTAATTTATTCAAGTTTAATACGGCATGTATTAATATTAATTTAATTTTCAAAAAATGTGAGTGTAAATGTCTAAAGTTTCCCTTTTTCAAAGTAAAAAGTTTAGTTTACACAACTTAACTTTTTGTTTAATAAGGTCGAAATAAATGAAATAACATTAAATGTTTAATGCTCAAAGATAAAAGTTTAAAAGCGTAGTCATCAAACTGTGGTAAAATAATTTGTCGGCTAACTCTTGAGCTTGGCACAATTCGTATAATGACAAATTTTATTCATTCGCAAAACGTAAAACTTGTGCACATCACAATTATTATAATCTGCGAGCTAATCAACATCGTGTACTATTAACTCTGGAGTTAACACGTCTCCTAGAAACATCTTCATTGAAATATATTAACGATAGCTTTGTGGGGATATTAAAAAAATTTATTGTCGTTTGTGTGCCATTAATGCATCATTCGTCTTAATATTCATAATAAATGAGAAATTGCGCGATAAACATATTTTGCTGCCAAAAACGAGACGTGCGCAAATTTATGTTTCACAACTGGACTCGTTACATTACTTACTCAGCGTGCAAGGTGCCTCACATTAATGCAAAATCAAATTTTTTGACTTATTAAAATTGTTGAAAACCTTGATTTTCTATTTATATATGTACAAAAAGTTGACCCTGCGTAAGCATAAAAATTTAAAATAATAATCTTACAAGAAGAATGTCAAAATATTGAGAATTATAAATTAAGTAAATTAATTATTATTTTTGAATAGTTATTGTTATAATTACCATATTTTCGATCAATATCCGATCCTGATATGTTAACGAAGTTCTGTTCCCCTGGAGCAAAGCCTCCAAACTCTCTATGTAATCTATAGCGTTTCGCAATATCTCGACCTTCGGCAAACGTTGATTCGGATTATTGCTGGTTCTTCTTTTAAGTACTTCAAAAGCTTCATTTACCTAGAATATTAAATGCATATTCATGTACACGTTTGAACTCATTCAAGTTAGCTTGTTTTATTGTTTGCAGAAACTAATTTTTAGTATTTTAAACGCACGATTTGGTACGACGCAAAAGTAAATATTTAATTTCTTATCAAATGCAATTATTTTTTATTATGAAAAAATTAAAATAAAACTTTAAACACTTAAAA
>JABFPM010001406.1:0-20514 GCA_022817325.1 Idris sp. 1 HC-2018 | reverse complement strand
CTTTAAAATGTTGAATAATTTATTATAATTTTTCAAATCTTGTAATAAAGTTAGTTATACTCTACTTTAAAGTTAAGTCTTTCAAAATATTTAACTATAATTTAGTCTTAATTGTTTGCATACTTATAGTTTGATAAAATTTTTTGAAAGTATTCTCAAATAATTTAAATCTTATTTCAATGTTAAGAGTAGCTAAAAATGTTTGAAAATCAAAAGAAAATAAAAAAATAGTTGTAAAGATGATTTTTTAAGTCTCTTTTTCGATATTTTATCAGAATACAGAAGCTTGTTAAATCAGAATATAAACATGAATTTCTAAATAAACTTATAAAGTTAAATTTTTATTTTTTACTGATCATATTTTATTTTTCATTTCCGAAATACTTTGTTTAAAAAATTGAAAAAAGCTTAACAAAATGTGTACAATTTTCAGGATTTCTTCCTACATATGGACCATCCTTTATTTACTTCTATAGAGACAGCACTATCTCGAAGCATCGATATTATAACATTAGGAATTGTTCGCCCTCTCTGCCCATTTATACGGGAAGGGTGTTTCTATCTTTGAAAACGGAAATCATCGACCCGGAAACTTCTTCGGGTGCTACTGTTGAAGTGGAACCGACTGTACCCATTATTGAGGTAAGCATAACGTAATTTGGCATTTTACACTTAAAAGACAATGAGTTAAGATTAATATTGGTGTTCTAGAATTTGACCTTCATTTCAAATCTAAAGCAATATAATTAAATTATTTCTTTTATATTATATCAATATAATTACGATGTTTCAAATAGTGCCAGTTATGAAATTTCATAGTATTATATTAAATATTTTTATGAACTAAACTTTTTACCAGAATTTTTTAAATTTGAATTCTTTGATAAATTATATTTAAATAAAATATAAACAGCAAACTGCATTTAAAAAATGAAAAATTAGTTATTTTTAATTCTAAAAATTTATGGTGTCAATGCAACAATATAAATTTCTTATACGAAGGGCATATAAAATTCAGTACTGGCTATAGAGTGTCTTAAATCATATGCAGAATCATAATTCAAAAACTCTAAAACAAAAAATTGGATCTTTTATCCATAAGAACTTATACTTCCGAACTATCAAGCAGATAACAATTCAAGAAAAATGCATAAATCTTTTATTTTTTCATGTTATTGTTATAACTGTGAGAAGATTCTATTATAATTTTCATATAAAAGTAACAAAGAACAATGCAAGAAAAAAAAACATTAGTCAATTGTAAGCGTGATGATATTATTATGTATTATGGGCGTAAGGTTTCCCGTCGTCATGGTGAAGAAAAGTGATAGGCGGATAAGGAACGAGAGTAAAGAATAGTCTTAAAGTAGAATGAAATGTAAAAGTAACAAAAGCAGAATAAGAGTACAGAAAGAAATGAATAAAATGAAGCAGAGGACTAAAAAAAGGTCTGCTTAGTTCGGCTCACTGGAATCGCAATTAATTGCGGGAAATAAATCTCTTAGCAGGAAAGTGAAACTTGAATCTTGCGTATGCCGAACTAATGTAGTGTGTTATTACCAACATATTTATCCTAGCATATAGTACCTCTGGCTTGCTGTTAAAATTGATTAGAAAGATATATTTCAATTTATAAGAAAAATAAATTTTATGTGTTTGAAGCACATGAAAATAAATACGAAATAAATTTTTAATATACAAGTCTATGCTGAAAAAAAAGAAATTTCTAAGTACAAAAATTTGTTATATAAGCTTTCTGAGTTTCATCTAAATTAACTTAGCATTTTTACATTGAGAAAAATGTCATTCAATAAATTACAATCGTTTCTGACAAATGGGGTATATAAACTTATATAATCCATTTAAAAATTAATTAATTATTCTTTGACAAAATATTTAAAAATTAATACAATTTTAAAATGTGTTTGATTGTATTATTATTTTATATTCTAATAACATTTCTGCTGTGAATTAAAAAGTTTGAAGTTTCAAAAGTATGAAAATTATGAGAAAATACTTCGTTACCTTTATGTATTTTACATTTCAATAAACCTTGTGTTACTGATTCACTGAGCTGGTACTATAAAGATATTTATTATGTTTGTGCATAAAATATATGCATAAAAACGTTATTTCAATGCAACGAGCAAACAAAGTAGCATTTTGCCAAAATTACTTTTGAAACTGAAAACTATGTTTTCATTTTAATGATTTATTCAATTTTAAAATTCACTGATTTTGCAAACATAATTTCATACTGTTTACTAGATGAAAGTAATTAATGTTTTTACTGCTTTATCTGATAGAGCATGCTGTGGAACACTGAAGAATATATCTTAGTAGGAATATTTTACGATGTCTCCATGATAGACCGAAGTCGTTACAAGAACAAGTCAATTAAATTTGAGATAAGTCTAGGAAATATAGGTAATCATCAATTTCGTCAGAATCAAGTAGTACAGATCGACGATAAATGCAGTATTAATGGTAAAAAATCATTATTACCTTACATTTAAACGTTTTTAAAAAAAAAAAGTTTTTTTTTTATTTTTCGCAAATCTCAACTTTTTGTATAAAGTTAAATAGCCACTTTTAAACTACTATAATACAGTAAGCTTACTGAGAATATTTATTTAAATAAACTAATTTGTTTAAATTGAAAAAGTTGCAATGTTAAATGTGAAAAATGTTAATGCGCTTTTAGATTAAAGTTACTCGTTAATTTTATCTTGAACAATAAATATGGGTTAATTTTTTTAAACAGAAAATTGTGATGCACAATATAAAATAGAGTCTAACAGCCAAACACCAGCAAGATTCACGGGAACACACGACGGAAAGTATAACTATTTGCCATTAGGATCGAACAAACCTTGTGTTTATGTAAAATCCTGGTGGCCAAATGTTGAGTGGAGAATGTCCAATACAAATACTCTTGCTTTTATAGCAAAATTTTTAGTAAGTTCAATATAAAATTGTGATAAAAAAGATAAGAGTGTCACTGGTGTATAATAAAATCATTGAGTTTATGCTTTTGATTTCAAATTACATGAAATAAACATGTTAAAGCTAAAGCTGAAAAAGACTTGCAATATTTTGAATCAAAAACACAAACTCTAAAAAATAAACTTTATTTTAATTTTTTAAAAACTGTAAAATCAGAAAAAAGTTTAAATTATAGTTTCAATGGAAAATACTTTAACCAATGTTATTATTTAACCAATAAAATAAAACGTTGCACATATTTTTTAACATTTAAGTAATAGATGCATATAAAATGAAAATTTGGTCTGTTTTATTTGTTCATAATTTATTATATACACTGTAAATATTTGAAACATTTTATATGCATTTTCAGAACATGCATGACTTATAAAAATAAGACGGTAATGTTTATTTGGTTTATTTGATTTGTTTATTTAATTAAAACTTTATTCACTTTTTGATCAATGAAAAAGAATAAACGTGAAAATGCTATTATAAACTTTTTTTACTGATAGAGTACTTAATTCAGATTGCAAAAAAGTGATAAATAAGTTATAAAATTAACTAAAAAATATTCTTTTATACTAAATTATAGTAAAATATGATTATTTATATTGTTGAAAATCGATTTGCCAACATTTTTACGTAAATACATCACAAAAAGAAATATACCATTAATTTTTTAATTTTGATAAATCTTTTACGAATGTAAAGAGGGATAAATAACAATTGAAAATCACCTAATTAAAACCATTTTTGATTATGTTTTTAGTAAATATACAACTTGAAAATTTAACAACTAAAAGAATGGGTAAAACGCCCCCTTTGGCAGTATTAGATAAATTAATTTTGCACTTTTTTTAGAAAAGAGAATTAATAAAAATAGAAGAACAAGTAATTGTTGGAAATGTTAGTGCTTATAAATATTATAATGAAGCGATTAGTAGCCTGAAACAACAATGTATATACTATTTAAATACACTAAATATGGGTATTTATGATGACGAAGGTGGAACTACAAAACTTGACCTACTGCGAGTAAATGTATGTCGTCAAGAAATCGAAGAAATTTTGAAAATGATTAAAACTAATGGAAATTTGTCAGACAATTTTTACATCAAAATTGCGATAGCTCACGCCCATAAATATTTGCAAAAATTAAAAGACGTTTGCGAAGATGTGGGTACACTTAAATTTACTAAAGCAATTTTTTTTCATAATTAAAGTATGTCTACACATTGAATTATGTTTCAATTCTTCTATGTTGAAAAAAATTATTCTCGATCTAATTGAAAATTTATTATAGCCGCAACACGGTCTTCCTGATGTTTTCATTTGGATGATTGCCGGTTCAAAAAGAGTAGCGTATGCTCGATTACCAGCTAGATATGTTATATATTCGGAGGATGAGGCAGCACGTGGTGAAGACTGTGGTCAACGGACAAATTTATTCATGAAAAATGTGGAAAATCAGACCGAAACGTTCGATTACAGTGCATGCAAAGTAGAAGTATTTTTGTGGCTGGCAAATGCAAAATTTGCCACGGCCTGTTGGAGCGCTATACCGCCAGGATATGACGTGGATTACGAAGCGTACACCCACCGATTTCCTCGCTTCATCGAATATGTCCGATCATCTGTAAGTACGACAAGAATTCTTGCAAAGTTCATTAAATAATTATATTTCATTTATGAGTAGAAACAAATCGAATAAAAATTATATAAAAAATAGCATTCAAAGTTTAATCGTTTATACATTTTTTGAAAAACGATATTTGTTACAAATTAAATAATAAATGAATAAAAGTTCATAATCGGAAATGAGCTTTAGATATAAATTAAAAATACTATTTAAATAAGAAATGTAAAACCTATTCTTAAATAAACGAATGTAAAAATAACGCAATTTTTTTAAAAAAAAGTTGTTAGATTAGAGAAATGTTAATACAATTTACACATTTCAAAGGAATTTTGTATTGTGATTTACAGTAAAAATATAAAATAATGTATAATTCAAAAGTTATTGTAAAACTGATATAAAGTAGATATGTTTGTACACAAATATTAAACTTTTTGGCTTTTAAATATTTCATTTTTTTCATCAATATACATATTTTTTTTGTTTAATAATGTTTCAGACGTTTCAGCTTCGAGCTCATATATTTCAAGGTCGTTTTGATCCTGGCATGGATGCTACCGGCTTATTAGATCCATTTGTTCGCGTCATTTTTTATGGATACACATTATCTACAAAAGTAAGTTTTCTTATGCGAACAAGAAAAAACACATTAGGCCAAACGAATTAATTCTTTTATGCTCAAAATATTCCAGTAAAAAAGATGCAGTTGTTTTTGTCAAAATAACTTATCCGTGAACATAATTATTAGAAACTTTGACATTTTACTTACTTTATGATAAAGTTATTCTAACATTTTGTAATACGATTATGTACTTTCTTTATTAAATTAATATCCTCTAGCATGATAAAAAAAGTGATTTTTGACAATTGCATTTAGTAATTTTATAATTTTGCAATCAACTATTTTCATTATTGATATTTGACTGTTAAAGATGTTGATATGACCGTAACTTTGAAATGATATTACATTAGATATAGCACACTGTAAAATAACTTTTATTATTTAGAGATAAAGGCATCAAATTTATAATAAATTTTTAATATAAAGCACCTTGAAAATTTAATAAAGTTGGATTTTCAAGAAGTAATTTTTTCTCTTCATATATTTATAAACTAACTTCACAATTCTGAACAAAATTACGTAAGTATTCACGGTATTTTCTTTGTAAAAAAAAATTTTTTTTCATTATATCATACGATTTTGCAATTAGTTTCTTTTCAAAGATTAAAGAAACTATCATAATTTTCTTTTTTCTTATTTGTTTTTCATTAACATGATACAAACGAAAGGTGATAAAAAAAAGTTTAAATCCGTTTTGGGACCAGACGCTTGTTTTTCCTCCTGTTGTTTTATATGGCTCCAGGGAACACATAAAATTGGCACCGCCGAAAGTAGTAGTCGAATCTTTTGACAAAGATATGTGTGTAAGTACAGTCATCTATAAGTCTAACTTATTTACAATAACAAGTTGTAAATAGATTTTTGTTTTTTTTTCAATACTAAAACTCAACAAGAAATACAAACACATTATCGTATTTTGTTTCTTAAACAAGATTAGAACTTAAATGTTTTATATAAAGGGTACAGTGGAGTTGTGTGGAAAATGTATCTTTATACCTCTTGTGAAACTCAACACGGAAGCGTACGTGGCACCAGATTTTCCACCGAAATTGAGATGGTGTACGCTCACGTCGCCAAAGGATTCCACAGATTCATCTATCTTAGCTGCATTTGAACTTGTTGAGGTAAAATTGCCAGTTATATCAAATCTAATATAAATAATAAAACAGACATACAACTAAGGGTCACGATCTTTGGTTTACCTGGAATTAAATTTAGAACTGTATTTAAAATTTTTTGCAAATTAAAGTTTTGTTGTTCAGTTTAAAAAAAAAAATTCATTTTAATTTATGAGTTTGCAGAGTTTTTGATAAAATGAAAATAGTACTAAGAATTTTATAAAAACAACAATGAAAATGATTTATATTTCATAAAGATTGCTTTTCATAATAAATTTGGAAATAAATCGATATAAACTGTACTTTACGCCACATCTTCAAGATTTTATATTATTAAATGCCAAGAATCACGGTAATGAAATTTGTCAAAAAACGATTTATCGTGTGTTATATTGGGTGTGTTCCAAAACTGAGCAAGTGTCGCGGTGTGTCTGCTGCTGTGAGATCAAATTTATTTGGGGATATATAAAGTGTATGAACTATTCAAGTTCGTTAATGTCAATTTAAAAGCATGAACTTGAAAAAAATATGAACATACTGAGTTAGTTTTCTTACAAACATTTTACTTAATTTCTCTTTCAATTTGATTTAACAACTTAAATTTATCAATAAAGATTTTAAAAGAAAAGAATAAAAATAAAGAAAACATCTTTGTATTTGTACAATAAATGATGCAGTAGAATAATTAAATTAGCGGTTAAATAGAGAAATAAGTTATATTTTTAAAACAAAAAATATTTTTAAAAAAACAACCTGGAGTGCAAAATTAAGAAAATGTTATTAAAAACAAACTTGTTTTAACATTTGTTTTGTATACAGAAAATTTCGAAAAATTCTAATTAAAGTATAAAAAATATAAGTATTGTACAAAACAATTAAATAATGAAATTTTTAAATGAATTTAACTAAAGAACAATTTGCATACATTTTCTGCAGATTTTTAAATAGAAGCAATTAAAACATTGCTACTATGTTACTAGTAGCTTAGTAAACATAACTACTTACTAATCATTTCATTGGAATCATATAGAGATTTAGAATTACATCAACAGTTTGTGTTTGACCAAATGGAAAACCATTGTAACTTGATTGCGAAACAATTTAAATTCTTATTAATTTGATGCAAACAGGTCGGTGATGGAGAAATAGTTGATTTGCCACTCGATGCTACTGCACACACAGTGTACCGAGTACCGGATGACATTCGTCCAAAAATGACGAGTTATAGATTGGAAGTTATATTCTGGGGCGTGCGTGACATGCAAAAAGTTAACTTTGCCCTAGTACATCGACCCAAAATAGTCATTGAATGTGCCGGAATTCTCGTTAACTCGGAAATAATTGAAAACTCACGAAAAAATTGTAATTTTGATGATAATCACGTTACCATTGACCTGGTAAGCAAAGGCATTAATTCGAATAACTGTATTAAATCAAAATATATCAAGTGCTTAAATATCATAACATGAAAATATATTTGAAGATATAATCTGTTTATTTTCTGTACACAAAAAAATAGCAGAAATATTTCAATCAAATTTAATATGAGCTGTTGTAATTAAAATAAAATTGTTAGGATCTCCCAGAAGAAAGAATTTACTATCCATCAGTTACCATAAAAGCTTATGACTCGCGTGGTTTTGGCTGGTTCAAATATACAGGTGTCTGTATTGTTCCGACAGCTTACATGTTTTTGCTTGAACTCATTATTCAAGAGGATTACAAAAACCAAATATTCGGCACGAAACAGTCAGTGAAATCCAGTTCTGAAAATCGTCAATTTGAAGCTGTATGTAAATTATCAACTTTTACACTTTCAAATTAAACTCTACAACCTTTCGTAAAGTAATTTTTTTGTATTAAATAATATATTTTTGTATATAATAAAATTATAGTTTGTGAAAAACTCTCACAAATCTGTCTATTATAACCCACTGGAAGAAGAGAAAATAAATGTAATAAATTCATCCAAGCCAATTGAACGAACATCAAAAATAGCTGAACTAAGAAATGCCGTTACACATTTTGTTAGCAGATTTTCATTGCAACGCAAAAAGGCAGTGATACAGGAACATATTATTACGGACGATGAGTCTCTTGATTGGTGGAGCAAATACTATGCAACTTTAGAGGTAAATAAATTGTACGGTTGAAAATAATTAAATTGATAAAAAAATGTAATGTGCTTGTTTATCAGGAGCAAAAAAACACGAGAAAAACCGACAGTTCTATGAACCAGAAAATAGCCACCATTACCGTAAGTGTTTGTTAACAGTGCTTAAGCTTATCAGATTTCATGATTTCCTTCGCGGTGATTAGATTTATCCGACAGAATTGGAGATGCAGCCGCAATTTTCCGGATTTGAGGACAGATTGAAAAGCTTTAATTTGATGAAAGGGAAACGAAGTGGCGAACCGTATTACGACCAGAATAATTATGTTGGAACATTTAAAGTAAGATTCACTTATAACTTGCAATTTTATAGCTGTTTGTTTTCAACTTGCTAGTGGTAAACAGAGGGATTATGATTTATGATCGCAGAAATTGAGAAAAATACTCATCAATAATTTATGATTGCAACATACCAATTTGTATTTGAGGGAATGTTAATTTAATTTTGCTTAGTTACTTAAACAATGTGCGGTTAAAGCAACGAGTAGTTTGTTAAATAAATTTGTTTTGACTCAAAGTAGAAATGTGCTTAATGCAAAAATATCTTTAATTCAATGTTGTTTGTATAAAATCAATATGCAATTATTTCAATGTAAATAACAATTATTTATTGTTGCTTTTCAACAAAGTTAACATTTTTTTATTTATATTTCAATTTATAAAATATCGTAAAAATATTCTTCCATCTAAAGATTTCAACATTTTCATATTTTTATTGTTTTATTTTAAATGACTTCAAGTTTTCACTGATTAATAACATCGGTGCATATTTTTAATATTAAAAAGGTTAAAAATACAATTTAAATATTTATTTGTCAATACTTTGAAACTATGTTGATTAAACTTATCTTTAATTAATTTAAGATCAAGTTTATTTCAATACGACGTATACAGTCACTTTGATTGAACCTTTACACTGTGGTACATCGTACGTAACTCAGCGTTACATTACAAGAAGGTTGTCAGTCAGATTTAGTGCATTGTATGTTTTGCATGTAAAATCCGTAGATGGATATGTGCATGTAATGGGAGAATGTGTATGCTACGTGTGTTTGTTCATTCAACCATCTACCAGTTTATCTACTTAATCGGCAAAATCCAGCCTGCGTAACCCTTTGAATTTCGTAATATTGTACTTATCGAACGCTATTAAGTTTGAATGGCATTTAAATTTTGCATTAAATAATTTAACAATCAAGTTTTACATTATAAATGATTAAAATGTCAAATCACGATGAATTATAAAACAGTCTATAACGATTGAAAAATTTAGCATAATAAATTATCAATTTAATGATCAATTAAATTAAGAATAGAATTTTATTGAATTGTACTAATAAATAATCGAACAAGATTTAATTTTTAACATTTTCAAATTTAGGTAAAAGCATAATTCTTTATAACAAAATATTTTTGTTCAGGGTTTCATAGCATTATATCGTTGGCCACGTCGTGAACCTGTGCAGCAATACAAAACCAAATCTGGGAGAAATGTTGCTGATGGATTTCTGAGCAATTATCCGTCACAAGAACCCATGAAATTATTGGTACGACTCTACATAATTAAAGGTAAAATTTGTAAAATAAAATTCAAAATCATGTTTATAATATAAAGTAATTTTTTTCTGCTCAAAACAGCAATTCATTTACGACCCACTGACCCTATGACTGGAAAATCAGATCCGTATTTGCGTATCAGACTTGGTAAACATTTTATCAACGACCGAAAAAATTACATCCCAAATCAACTGAACCCAGTATTTGGCAAGTATGTTCTTTTTAATTGGCATTTAAGTTATTAAGTAACTAATTTGAATTTTGAAATAAAGTTATCAAAATAACTAGTGATATACCGAAAAATTTGCATTTTCTTATCTAAGATGCAAATTCGTTTAGAATATTGTTTGAAGTCAAGTCGGTTATAACAATTAATGCTTAGTCATGCTATCTTTAGCTCATATCTTCTTAGTGATTCAAAATCAAATTACTAATAAAATGATTAAATTCAGCTTTTTTAACGTTTATTCCTAAATCCAACAATTTGGAAGACATTAAAAAAGAAGAAATAAAAAAAATAGGCAATTTTGATTGTTTTTATAAATTAAAATCTATACAAACTAGATTAATAAATTTAGTGTATGTGATATAACTGAAGTAATATGTGTTATAAATATATAAATTAACAACATTTAATAATAACTGCACATATATTTTCACCCTGCAGATTGGGTTTCAAAGGATTTAATATCTGTGGTTTCCGGTAATAAGCAGGTAAAAACATTTTAATAAAACTGAAAAAAAACATTTTAAGTTTTTGAATTTAATTTTATTTTTTAAATAAAAAAAGAAGTTTTTTTTAACTATTTTTAATTCGCATTTACCTAGTCTTGATGAAACTTAACGAAAAGATTTGTATTAAATCAATTAAACCATAAAAAATTAAGTTTATATTTTTATTGCAGGTATAAGGCATACCTGGTTATTACCGTAAACTGAAGGTCATACCTAATTATTAGTATTTTTTTCTCTTTTTAGTAATATTTTTAACAGTTATTGTGAAATATATAATTGAAAATTGATCTAAACCATTATTGCATCTGAAAGTACTCAATCAACGCTACATTTTCTCAAAATATCTCAATTTTTCCAAAAATATCATATACATACCTGGTTATTACCGGAAGCCACAGATATATATTTCTATAATAAACGTTCTATTTCATTAATTATAAAGTTTACTTCGAAGTGAACTGCAAAATTTATAAAAAAATGCATTGCTTATCATACAATTTAATATTTTCATTAAATGTTATTCATAACTTAAAGATTTGATATGCAATTATGAAATCAAATTTATTTAAAAATCCATGTGTTTTAATCAACAAAATATGTACATCACCAAATGTATTTTTTAAACCATTCGCAGTAATTGCTACACATTAATTTATCTAGCATACAACAGTATTTAATACAAATTAACAATGAACAATTCGCAACATGGGACATCGTGGTTTGACATAAAGTTTCTGCACGAAACTGTTGAATATTTACATAAATCTATATAACAGTTCCGCCACACCTGTCATGAAATATTATCTCAATATTCCTAATACAGTTCACCGAGAGAGAGAGAGAGAGAGAGAGAGAGAGAGAGAGAGAGAGAGAGAGAGCGAGAGAGAGAGAGAGAGAGAGAGAGAGAGAGAGAGAGAGAGAAAAAGAAAACGTTGTCATACATTGTCGCTTCACATGAATATGATTTCAAAACAGCGGAATTGCGCCAAGCCAGATCACGCAAAACCAACCGGAATTATGCAAAGTTATGGCATAATCGTTCTAATTCGTTTTCTGGTTGCATTTCAATAATGATCAAAAATTCAATTAATATTGTTTTTTGACAGCCAATTTACCCATTGCTTTAAAACTTAAGAAGAAACAATCAAATGAACAGAAATTAAATAAAGTGAAGTAACTTAAACAGTTGAAAAAGTGACGTGCAAACCTAATTAGGATTATGAAGTCGTCGCTTAGCTTGGTTAATTCGTGAGATGTAATTACAGAAACATTTGTGACCAAGAATGATGAAGCGGCGCAAACAAATAACGCCGACAAAATTAATTTCTGAATCAGAGCGTTATCAATTGCAGCAGCCTAGCGGAGGATAAGTTTTGCGCTGAGTTGAACAAATTAAAATACACTTGCGTTTGCGCGAATTAATTCACATATTTCATATAACAGACGTAATAACTCGTCATTATATGGGCGCGGATTTTCGTCGTCGTTGAACATGTAAATGACACGCTCCAGTCGACTGCGACACACATTATCGAGTAATGATTAAAGAGACGAATCAATTCACGAATTTTGGCTGTAATTATTTCCACGAATAGAATTTGCAAGTATATTCATAATCAAAAGGCGCACTGAGAGAGCTCAAACAAAATGGTCTATAACACGCGATGAGTATGCATGTTGTGCCAATATGTACAAACACGAATACGTAAACTGAATGCGACACACAACGGCCTTTCAATTTCAATGGTGACGTAACCGGGTAAGGAACACTGATGTTAATTGTTAATAAACTGTAATAGACAGGGCCAAATTGTGCAGTCGTAAAAATACTACCGATTTTTTTCAAGAAAAATTTATTACACTGATAAAATATTGTATGGAACTTTAGACTCTTTTAGTTGAAGATTTTTCAGACAAACGTAATTGAAATTTCAGACACAAGTGTCTTATAGTTAATCTTATATTATTTTGTTAACAGAAATAACAATTAGATTAATAAATATTATGTGTCAAACAAGGAGTTGTACTTTTTTTAATATATAATTGATTTTATTCTTTATATACACTCCGTTCAAAAATTAACGCCCATCTATCTTTCCTAACAATTTCAAAAAATTTTCCAATGTTCAAAATACTGTAATTTTTAATTTTTTATTGAAAATTCATTATTCAATAAAAGAAAAAAAAACGTAACATATCTAATTAACGTTAGATTCAATACAGATGGTTAAAACCAGGCACTAGATTATTTTTCAATTTTAAACGTAAAAATCTTGTTTGTAAATCTAGTTTTGATTAATTATGATAGCAGAAAATGAAAGTTCGTTTTTTTCTGAACAATTTTCTTTTAGAAAAAAGGTAAATTCAATTACAATCAAGAAAATTAAGCAATTTCAAGCAAAATGGTCATTTTTAGACAATAGGTATCGTAACTCAATTTTTTTATGGAAATTGTAGAGAAAAATGTGCTTTTCAAAATTTTTTTTGTTTACTTTTTTATGTGTATCAAATTAATAAAAAAAAAAAACTTAATGAATCAAATATTGGATATAACCTTAAATTAAAGGATTAAAATAAAATTAGTTAATCTATAGAAATTCATTCAAATAAATGTTAATAAAAAAATTAAGAAACTGAAAGTTTAAAGTAGAAGACATTTTTTGTTTCCATTTATTTACAACATAAAAAAAGGTTATTTTGTTAATTTTCGTGTTAAGAATTACACATTCTGAACTCAAGACCAACAGTTCTAAGAGTATATATATAAGCAATTCTACAGTTGGTTTCCCTTTAACCATAACAAAAAAATCGAAAAATTGTTGGCTGAGGGCATAACTTGAAATTGTTTTCTTCTTGTATTTAGGCCTTTAAAATACACGAAACTAGTAGTGTCCTACGAAATTTTAAAAGCAAATACGCTATTTTTAGCAATTTTACATACAGTTAAATAACAGCAGTACAAGAAATTGAAACTTGAAGCACACCTTTAAGACCATTTTTTTTGTTTTTTCATCTTTCAAATGCAATTAAATGAAAATAGAAACGACTTTTTTACGGCTTAAGGCAAATTATCTGTTGAATTGCTCATATATTTATTTAAGATTTTAATAAAAAATGTATTTATTGTAGATAAAACAAATTTAGAACTGGTAGCAATAGTTTATATTAATGTTATGAAACTTGGCTAATATTAAATTTAAGATCCCGCACACTGAGAAACTGAGTTTGTAAACTATACGAATTTATTGTAAAGTTTACGGAAGATTTGTAAACTTTACAATATATTTTGCACACTTTACACTGTGTGACAGTATCTGAAATTTGGATTGAGCTTCTTAGAACTTAAATTAATGTCACAAATTTACCTCAAAAGTGATTAAAAATTCAAATTATTTTTAGTAGTATACTTTATTTAAAACTTGTTTTTAAATTAAAGTATACATTTTTAATCATCTTATGAATTTGAAAATAAAATACTTTTTTTTACATAGCTTATTAATATTTTTGTTAAAAAAAAATAATATTCTTGTTAAAAAAAAATAATATTCTTGTAGCATATTTCTTCTTCTATATAGATTATTCGAATTTGACGCGACATTCCCACAAGACTATCTTTTGAAGATACAAGTTTGGGATTGTGATGCAACGAGCGCGGATGATTTCATTGGGGAAACGGTAATCGACATTGAGAATCGATTTTACAGCAGACACAGAGCACATTGCGGGATCTCGAAGACCTACCAGTCGAGTGGCTACAATGCTTGGCGGGATCGTGAAAAGCCGACACAGATATTGGCTTTTTTGTGCCAAAAAAACAACCTGCCACCGCCCGAGTATCAGCAGGATTCTGTTAAAATAGGAAATAAGATGTTTCCTTTTTCACCGCAACAATCCCAAGACAAAATGCACGGTCGGCATTTACGTAACTTGCTCTATAAATATATCGTTCCGCAGCAATGTAATTGACGTTACGTTGAAACTGATCTTGTTTTCAAGCTGATAAAACGATTTTTTTTCAAAGTTTTATCTAAAAAAATTTATGTTTTGAATTTAAGATTTTGATTAAAATAAATTTATATAATGTCTGTTAAATTAAACTCTTAACATTTTTAAATTACAAGTTTTTTTAATATTAATAATGTTTCAAATACCTTTAATGTTTGAAATTATGTATATTGACATAAAAAATGTATAGCATTAGAAAAGTGCAATACAAATTACTCATGTTACATAAATTCAAATTTCCTTTACTTTTAGACGAAATATTACGAAGGTATAGATTAATGTGTTTGATTTGTACTACAAGCAAACTAGCATGCATTTTGTAAAGCGTAACGTTATTTACTGTTTAGCATTTGTTTCATTTCCCTTGAAATATTTCTGGCATTTTGTTTATGCCAGATATAAAGCAAGTGCAAAATTTATTAGACTGCAGAGTTTTCACTTTCAAGACTTCATTTTATTTTATTTCAACAAAGTTGCATGAAAATTGATGGAAAGATTTTCATTTAATATTGCATATATTAGTTAAGGAAGACATGGCCCTGAATGTTCTCTGGCACTGGCAAGAATTTCCTATTTGCGGCTTTACCTTGGTACCGGAACACATTGAAAGACGCCCGCTCTTTAATCCCTCGAGACCAGGTCTTGAACAGGTATACTCTCATTAAGCTCAAGCTATAATTTAATTATCATCAAGGAAGAACGCAGAAGTTTTGAACTATGGTTTTTAATTAACATAAATAATAAATTTTTGTTTTTCTTTAATTATAAATATTTCTAGGGAAAATTGGAAATGTGGATTGATATGTTCCGTGTCAGTGAACTACCACCAAAACCCCCAGTGAACATTAAACCCAAACCCCCAGAAGATTACGAGATTCGCGTAACCATATGGAACACAGAAGCAGTCCCACTTGTCGAAAACCAATTTCTCACTGGAGAAAAATCCTCTGACATATATGTTAAAGGGTTATACGCATATATGCTTTCAGAATCGATTATTTTAATAGAACAATTTTCAGTAGGGGAAAACGGGTATTAAGGGCCGCCGTTTATTTGTAAATATTTTAAATAACATGCAAATTTTGTTTATTTCTTTAAGTTTATTGGTTAATTAAATCATTTTTGCGTAAAATTCCGTTCAAATATTTATCTAAAAAATTTATTAATTAATGGAAAATGTTGAAAAAAAAAGTGCAAAAGGCCCATAATAACTGACAATATCAAGACATTAATGTCCCATAACAGCCAACAGTGTTTTTTTTAAGAAATATAATGTTTATTTAATTCAATATTAAAGTAAATAGGTTTAAAAAATATATACCGTTTATTAAAAAAGACAAATTTTTAGACAAAATTAAAATTAGTTGCATGTCGCAAGAAAAACTTATATATTTTGATTATAATTGGTGATGCAAATATTATAACCTGCATAGGTCAAAATTAAAACCTCTTATTGCTTTAACATAAATATACTTACAAAAGCGATTGATGATTTAAATAACAAGATTTTGCTTGCAGATTTATTTAAAATATTTTTTTTTATTTTCATTAATTATTAATAATTAGGGTGGCCCATAATACACGCTGTCCCATAATACGCGTTTCTCCCCTACTAATGAAATATGCTCATTTTATTGTCACAGGTGGATCTTGTACGAGGATTCACAGAAAACTGATGTTCATTATAGCTCGTTGAATGGCGAAGGTAATTTCAACTGGAGATTCATTTTCAACGTAACTTATTCTGATGCTGAATACCTCATGATCGTCCGGAAGAAAACATCGCTCATTGCCAAAACCGAAACTGAACAGCGATTTCCATGTAAATTGCATCTTCAAGTTTGGGACAGTGATCACTTTTCTTCTGATGATTTCCTCGGTTAGTACCATTTATTTTTTAAAGATTTTAAATTATAAAACATTATAAAAAATTATAAAAAAAAAATTTATTTAATAATTAGATATTAAAATTGTAGATATTGAAAATTGCAAAAAATTATTTGATTTATAAAACTAATAATTTGTTTATTCATATATAATAAAATTGTTGATATTATTGAAATAATAATTGGAACGGAAGGGAAGTGAAAAATAATTTGAAATATTCCTTTGTGGGAAGTAATTACATTTCATTTACAGTTTTACAACTTATGTCTCGTATTAAACGTTTATTTCTTATCAAAGAATTATTACTTTACGAACCATTTACCTTAATCACTATTAGCAAATAATAAATTACTAGATAAATGATTACGTTGAAACAATTGATTAAGTTATAATTAAAATTGTGAAACTATACTAAGCTAACAATGAGAGAACTGATTATTTATAAGATAAAGATGTTAGAAAAATAAAAAATAAAACTAATCGAATTCGGATATTTGTTCCAATGAATTCTTAACAATATGATGCAATTTATAAAGAATCATATAACTATAGCTGCTTGTGTATTTTTTTATGTAAAAGCTTATAAGAAATATCTTGTTACTAAATAAATGCAACAAAATTTATATTTGTGAGTTTTAGCAATACTTAAAAATGTCCACAGTAAACTGGAGAAAAACATCAGTATTTAAATATCATAAAGAAATTGTTACCTTCAGGCTATTTGGGACAAAGAGTAATCAGATTTTGAATTATTAAAAAGAAAAACAAAATCAAAAAATAAAAATAACCTTTAGTGGAAACATTCAATAAATTTCAGCATACGTTTTGGATTGTTTGACAATCCCTCATCAAAATACATTAAAATTTGTATAAATTTAACTTAATCAAAATCAAACATAAATAATTAAATACAAATGTAATACGTCGGAAATTGATTAGTCAAGTTTATAATTGAAATATAATTTTATATTATATTTCAATATAAATTAGTTTTTAAGATTCAATTACTTCTCTAGTTTTTAATATTTTCTTCTGAGATTTGTTTTGTAAGCTTTTCTGATGATTTACAACAATTTATCGCAAGGATTTGAAGAATTTTCAAGAAATTCAAGATACGAAACCTAAACTATAAAAATACCAGCTTAATAGGAGTTTGATTTAAGTAGTCATTTTCACATAATTAGTAACAATAATTACATGACTGTTTATAAATACCTTCGTATAGTTGGAAATTCAATAAAATCTCTCTTTATTAAAAAAAAATTCTTATTTTTTTTTCTCATTTGCTAGAATCTTATCAAAATTTATCAAAACTATCTTTTAATTTGTCCAATATCCCCATGATAATATTACAAAGAATATTATAAATTATATTTGACTTAACTTTAAATTTATCTTTATTTTTTTTCGCCACACTTGCGACGTAAGTGATGTTTTTCTGTCACATTTTTTATGCACACATTTTTCCATAATTCAAACAAAAAGTATAACAGAAATACTTACTTTCGTCTTATTATTTGCGTCTCCTTAAACTCGTGCGATTGCTTCGCCTGGAAACACCCATTTTCTTCCCTAGTTGCATAATATACTATAATTATTGAAGTACTGGTTAGTTTTATTGCGATTACTAAAAACCGTGTCATATAAACTTTTTTGATTTTTTGATTGTTTGATCTTGGAGATAAATTGATTTACTAATAAGATGAAAGTAAGTAAGCCTTTTCGGAAAAAATCAATTCATTAATATTATCAACTCTCGATTGCTTAGAGAATTGCAATCGTTTTTTATAAATATTACAACATACTTCTCAATTAATTTAAGTAATGAAATTTTATATAATTATTTGAAATTATTGTTATTAATAATGTTTTAATAAAAATCAAGCAATTACGTTTACTGCAAGCTACTGGAAGTTATTAATTTAAAATTTTAAACATTACACTCATAAGTTGATCATATCAGCTTGGCTGAAATATTAAAATATATACCTTGTTAATTATAAACGTGCAAGAAGAGTTACGCATGTTTAAAAATACAAATATTCTCAAATAACCTGACTCTCAAATTTAATTAAGCCTAACATTATTGATTTTATAATTGTTTCATGAATCGTATATCAGCATCTGAGTGCTATGACCCAGTTATTAAATATTCTATAAATACGACAAAGACAAATTTAATTGTATAATTTTGTGCATATTGCTTATTATTTTTAAACAATTTCTTCTGATTAATAATCACTTAATTTTTTTAAAAATGCCAATTATTTTACAATACAAACAATTAACTACTAGCACGAAATCAAGTTAAAGAAAATATTTTCGTGCTGAAGTAACGTTTTTAAGAAAAGAATTTGTAAGTAAAATTCTAAACAACGTCGAAAAATCAAAGCTCAAGTAAAATCCAATCTAAGGCGGTAGTTTAGTTTAGAGAAAGATTATACAATCTGCATAAAATGTACATTTTCTACAAAAATTACAAAAAGTCAATAGCGATGTAGTTCGAAAAGCTAGTGAGTTTGAATTTAAGATGCTTTTGCATGTATATATGTATATTTTCTCTCGGACTTTTAGGTAATATTGAGAAAGCCGTCTAGGCCGGATCTGTCTGTGTTTTGTCTATGCTTATGAAAACATGACACATTATTCACTGTATTAACAATCAAAAAACGCATCAATATAATGCTTGCAAAGTGAATGTAATGCATTTTGCTTTTCTTTTTTCTTTATTAAAAAAGAATTTAAAAAGTATTAATACTATTTTATTGTTTATAAATTTAAATAAACAAGATATAAATGTTTAAAATATTATTATTAAGTACTTATTAAATATATTACATTTATTTAAAATATATTTATATTTAATTTATTTTAACCTCAAATGAATTAATGGCTAACATCAGTTGGGTCATCAATTAGTTCTGCTCAAGTTTGAGACGCAACTTGTATAGGTCACATGTCGACAATATACAACGCTGTTTAGTTAGATCAAACATTGTCAAACGTATAACAAAAGCCAAAATTAATTCCGAACCGATAGTTCAATTATTCAATTTCATATATCAAAATAATCCATCAATATTATTCGATATAAATAGTTTATTTTCAAATAAAAACTTTATGTTTTTATATAAATGCATTAAATAATTAACTTTAGAAAACGTGTTAATATGTTCATTAATCACATAACAATATTATTCATATATTAAAACATTACTAATATAATTTTTATTTCATGAAATTAATTATTCAATATTTTTACTTGATAAAGCTTCATTCGAATTAATTAATAATACGGTAAAAAAATAAATTATATATAAAAGTTTTCGTTAAAAATAAAGATTGTAGTATAATTTAAGATAATACATAATTATGTTTCATTTAATTATTTAAACTGTTTTTTTTATCAAACGTTATTTCTAACGTTAGCGTCTTCAGCTATACATTTTTAAGATAATTGATTTTAATTATAATTTTTTTAGTGATAGATGAGTGATTGTGCTTTCCGGACGCAATGCCTTTGATTCCGTACATTATTGTTAAAAATATCGAAATTCATTGTTATACATCAAAAAGTACAAATAATTTTTAAATCGTACATATAAAATAATTACGTATCTAAAAAAAAACAAATTTTATACTTGCCGGTAATAAAATATAATTTTACGCCCTTAAAATGCACTTTTTCACATTAAATACGAAAAATTTTATGAATTATATCATAATTAGATGAATTACAGTATTTTAAAATCATATTGATGTGATGAAATACTTTTGCATTTTTATTATTTAT
>JABFPM010001405.1:0-20526 GCA_022817325.1 Idris sp. 1 HC-2018 | reverse complement strand
ATAAGACACTTCATATTTTAAATGTCTTACAATTTAGTCATTATTTTCCTTTAAGACATATAGTGTCTTAAATACAGTCACTGGTGACTTAAATTAAGACACTCACTCAGCACGTATTTTTGCAGTGAAGCTTCCGCTGAATGCAAGCGTTTTTCTGGAGAGACATTTGCAAATTTTGAGTGGACGAGTTAAAATTGTCAATGCCAAGTTTGATTCCGCAGAAGAAATCGTGGACGAATCTCCTGAAGAAAGTAGAGTAGCAAAAGAAAGAGTAGAAATGGAGGAAAATGGAAAATGGGAAAAAAGCAGAGTCTTGTGATGTGATGGAGTCCTCTCACGAAGAACAAGTTAAAGCGAATTCTAATATCGAAGCTAGGGTTGCGGACCCAACTGACTTGGTAGAAAATCAATGCCTTGTGTGTCGAATGGGTAATGCGCCCACAGGAGCTCACAGTTGTGTCGTTTGTGGGAAATTCGTCCACGGAATTGATGAGTGCTCGAAATCATTTAATAATGAAGAAGGTTACGGTGCAAGAAGGGTATGTTTCACTTGCTCAAAAGGCGGACATGCACGATCAGTGGTAGCTTCTCAAGAAGTTGAAAACTGGAGAGGACAAGGTCGAGAAAAAGAGCCGAAAAAGAGAAACCTCTATTTGGGACAAAGCAAACATATGATTAAAGATTCTTTAACTTGGAAAAAGCATAATAGCCTTCCGTATTTAAAAAATGCCAGCAGCTTCAAGTTACATGAGCACAAAGTAAACAATGACGTATTAGCCTTATCAAACACTTGTGCTTTCGACAGCTTGTACCAAATTATTTTCGTTGCTGCTGTTGACAGTGAGCGAATCAAACAAAAGGTATGTGCTTCAATTATCTCTATAATATAAAATTTTAAATTTGTCATATTTTAATCGACTTACTCATTTAAAAACATAGCAACTTTATATATATATGTTTATAGTTGGATATAGAACTATTCAAATTTTTTAGGTAATTGATCTATCCGAAAATGTGTCGTTATTCGCAATGATCCAAGAAAGCATCGAGAAAGGCATTTCTGCAAAAACTTATAGAATGCGTGCAGAGGTTTTAGTTGATGCATTTATAAAAAATGGTGAATTGGAAAAAAAAAGAAACAAATAGGTAACACGGACATGTTTACACTATGTTGTGACATACATGCCAGTGGATTGGCTGAAATTCTTCTGAAACCATGCCCGTCAAAATTGGAAAAAAGACATGTTCATATGGTTGTGAGAAGCAAATTGTTATCAGTGTTTGTCATGTAGACGATAACTTGTTTAAGCTTCAAGCGATTAACACGATTTTTGAATCCGATTTTCTAAACTCAACGGTCAATTGTTTCACAAAAGAATGCCCAGGACAAATTACGACAACAGTTGATTATGGTATGTTAAGTATATTAATGAAAAATATCATGCTAAAGCTATAGATATTCATATGGTAAAGAATTTCGGCTGTGTTGATTAATGATTATTTTTGCTGTTGATTCAATTTTTACTTTTTATTCTAGGTGATCTGTTAGTAATAGAGCCATACAATTTTACTAGCGAGAACGAAACAAATCTTACAACTATGAAGTTAAAAGATATACCTTTAACTATTTCAAACAAGGACCAAAGCCAAGACTACGTCTTTTCTGGACTCGTAGCTTATCGAGGCTCTACAAATAATATACGAGCTTTTCAAAGTCCGTCAACAATCGGACACCATTTTGCTATATGTAAAAGAAATCAGTGCTGGACATTGTATGACGACTTACAAGAGAAATATGGAAAAGTTTCTAGAAGTGCTTCCTTTTCGATTTCACTTTTAGTTTATAGAAAGAGTGATATTTGATTCTAATTGTTTTCATTCTATTTTATTTATTTCTAATTATATTCTATTAGATTATGATTTTGTGATTCCTTTCTGTACTTCTACAGAAATTCCCAAATAACATTACTCTAGACATCCATTAAAAAAGAGTAACTTATAGGGTTAAAGTTGTTTCCTAGTATCTCTTGTATTACAAGGGATTTTTCATTCAAGTTTGCTGTATTGCTAGCGCGAATAATTTGAATAAAAAAATACATATTTAGATTAACTTTATGTATATCATTTTTTTAAGTGTTGGATATATTTTTGTACATAAATATATAATAGATAAATGGACATATTTTTCAGCAAATCGTTTTTTAATATAATGAAAAATGAATGTTATTAAAAAATTAGAATGAAAGACCTAGCTTGTTTTATATGCATTATTAAAAATGTTTAAAATTATTATTGATCATGTTTTAAGATGAAAAATTAAAATTTAATTTATTTAAAAAATTATTTTCTTTTTTCACAGAATAAATAAATAGATATATGTTTTTTGTGGCTCAACTACGATATATACAAAGACTTCAATATACTGGCAAATATATTGATAATATTCTGGTAAGTACTTTATTTGAATGTTGTTAATTTATTTTTAATAAATAGAAAATATATTAGTTAAATTTATTGAAAACATATTGAAATGTTAACAACCTATTTGTAATATATTAAGAAAATATATTGTTAATATACTATTACTTTTACAAAGACAAATAACTCATTTATAACTCAAATTATTTTTTGATCACAAAATAAAAAAAATTATGTATGGTTGTTCTAGCGTCACAGTGAAGCTAGAACAACTAATAATTAATTGTAAGCAATAGGGGTAATAAATTTGTTGTAATTGTAATTAATTAGTAATTAATGAGTACTAATTTTTAATTAAAATAAAAAATATTTTTATAAGGTTGTTCTAGCTTCATAGTGAACTCAGAACAACCATTCTGTTTTTTAAAAAAAAACACAGTAATAAATTTTTTGTTTGGTAATTAATTAGTAATTAAAGAGTACTAATTCATTTAATAAATTTTAAAAAATTGTGCCAATGTGGCTATTCCAGCTTCACGGAACCGTTATAAGGGTCCTAAGTCACATTTTTATGATTTCAAGAAAAATGAATAAAAACGGTTAGAGAAGTCATTTTACTTCGAACAGACATATAAATTCGTATGAATAGTTGTATTTTTATTTCTTGACAGTAATTTAACCGTGGATTCAATTTTTATCATTATTTGTTGATATTATTCAAGAAAAACAATCATGGACTTAAATCCCTTTTAACAAAAAACAAAATTAATATTTAATTTTCCAGTAAAATTGTACATAAATTGGGTAGAAAAATAAAGTTCAATACATGATTCACAAAAATAAATGTATTTTACTTTTTAAAAATATATATTAACTTTTTATTCAATTAAATTTAGAATATTGAAATTATACAATATTCAAATTATCAAATATTTAAGCTTAAATAAAAAATTGTTTTATAATACAAATTATAAAGTTTTTATTGATTGATTGAATATAAATATCATTTTAAGTAAATGCTTAGATGGCTTTATAAACGCACTTAACATTTATTGTTAAAAGAAAACTAAGTCCAGGAGTCAATCTTGGACTTAGATCCCTTTTAACAAAAACAATTATAAATGCAGTCTGTAATTTAGTCGCATGCCTTCAAAACATATTTTGGTACATGCTATATTGTAAGTCGACCCTCAGAGATGTAAAAAAAACAACTCAAAAAAGTTAAATTTGTGACTTAGGTTCCTTTTAACAATAAACGTTTCAGTTAATTATTGTATACTTACTATTAGATAATGTGATAGATAAAGCATGATGGGAAGCTCAACAAACTGGAAAAATGATTGATAAAAAATAGCTAAAAAAAATAAAGGTTATTTTGTCGCATAACGATAACTCATTATTGACTGTCACTATATTCATTTTTTTCTAAGTAAAAGAAGAATGTTTATAAATCAAATTTTTTGTAGATTTATCTGATCATCAAATGGATAAACTCAAAATTGAAAAATAGGCTTGGGATTTTTATTTGCAATTGGCTAAAAAAATGATATAATGAAAAAAATTCTTGAAGTTGTTTTTATATAAAGTTTATAAAGTTATTTTAAATTATCTATCGGAATCTTCTTCAGTTAAACACTAAAATAAGTTTTTGAATAAAACTTATTTAATAATTATTCAAAATACATAAACAAACCAACAAAAAATTAGTAATAAAAGTTGCCAATACATGATTAAAGTTTACTTTAATTTGTAATCTTGAAAAAATTTTACTTACACATTTTTATTTAGTATGAAGTCTTACAAAAAATAGCTGAAGAATGAGAAGATGCCCTGAAGCAAGCAAGAGACTACATTTATAACAGTTATACGAAAATAAAGAAAAAAAATAAAGCGAAAGACAGACTCACACTTAATTCTAGAAATCAACTTTACCGAAGTTGTAAACAATATTTTCAAAAGGATAAGTAAATGAGTCTTATATTTCTCCAGGTTTATCATTTTACATAAACAATATAAACATTATTTTTTCTTCTTATTTTATTAACTGTCAGTAATGACAAATATGTCAAATTTTTTGTATTACATTATTTTTATTAAAACGCTATTACACTCTTTATATTACCGGTATATTTCGATAGCTTCAGCTTACAATTCTTTGACTTACTCTGCTTGGAACATAATTTATGAAGAACGGTTCAAAGCAATCCTCAGTTGTGTTTCTACATTAATCATTCGGCATATGCTTATAACCAGATCGAGTGTCAGATAACACTAACATATAATTTCCACCTCATTCGAGCTACATACAGACATGTCGGAAATGTCACTTTCAAATGAAATCTCCAACTCTAATTATTCTATCGAACGTCAATCGTGTGTAAATTCAATAGCATTTTGGTAACAAAATTCGTGTAATAATTCGCCTCAACATTAATTTTCTTCAACTTTATAATTCGCACATATTTTGTCTACTAATCATATCTGAATATTATAAAGTAAATGTTGTTTTACAAAATAGATCCATTGCTTGTGTAATATTTTATCCTTCACATCACTGTCATTTAATTCTGGGTTTGATTTATATTTTAAAAATAGAGTGCAAGATGTGTTTTAAATTTTAAATCGAATGTGACACATAACACGAGCGACATGTATGAATTAAATTATAAAAGAGACGAGTGCAACTTGTGAAGCGACATAACCGTATGCTTTTACGATTGACTTGGGCATTATTCAGTGTTACCTTGGCCACAAGTAACGCATTTCAAATGAAAACCACAGTATCAATGATCGTTTACAACGACGCGCACTCCAATTGCAGGTCGATTATTCTGATATTCTCACTCACGACTTTTCTTCCATCTGTATTCACAAGCAAGTTATGCTATCAAACTCATCTACCTGCCCATTTTCGCTCGACGAATATCGAATTATCATCCATCGTTCAAATCATCGCCCATTTTCTGTCTCTTCAGTGGATTTGCATTTCAAACATTTAGATATCTTTTCCAAAAAAACATTTTTTATATTCTATCCTAACTGAAAATCAATTTTTTACATGTATAATACACTGAGATATCAAGTTAGTAAACTTTACTAGAAATTCGTAAACTTTACAAATTATTTATAAAATTTACAATATACAATACCGATCAAAAGTTTGAAAAACCTCAAAAACGTTACATTTTTCATCACTTCTGACTCAAATAATTTTGTCATTTATGCAGATAATCACATATAATTTTTTTGTTCGATAGTTTGAAATTTTTGCTTTTAAATTCTCGAGACAAAAACGTATTTTGCTTGATTTTGAGGGTTGTAACGTCTCAACATTCAAAAGAATTCGGTTTTTTGAGATAATTTTAAAATGTCATATTTTCCTTAAAAATTATCAAAAACCCTATTATTTTGTTTAAAGTGTGGTCAATTTTAAAAGCTTTTAAATTTTTTTATTGAGCATATTGTATAACAACTCAAAAAATTTTGACGGGGGAGGAGAAGCTTTTAGTTTCAGCTTAAATACCGAATTATACTAAAAAGTTGTAAAAGATTCAATAATATCATAATTTTTTGCAAGTTTTAGGCAAATAATCATAAAAACATTATATGTAATATATATATATGCATAAATGACGATATTATTTCAGTCAAACTTTTCATCGGTAGTGTATATTGCAAACTTTACAAAAAATTCGTAGAGTTTACGAACTCGGTTTCTTAGTAGCTATATCCTAGTTAATAATTAGCCCTAATTAAAATTTATTCTTAAAATAAAGACATGAGAGTCATCGTTCGAAAAAAAAAATTAGAATCCTTGGTATTAAGCGAATTTTTTCCAATATACTCTGATTTAATTAACAAAATTTAACTAAACTAAAAAATAAATAATACAATTTTTATATATACACTGAAAAACGATTTAACCTGAGTTTAGTTGTTACGTGTCTCTAATCAGAGAGCTTGGAAAAACAACCTAAGTTTAGTTAAAAATAACGAGACTCAGGTTAAAAACAACTAAACTCAGGTTGTTTTTTAACCAGAGCTATCTGGTTGGTGTCACAAAACAACTAGACTCAGGTTAAGCGGTTTCTCAGTGTAGTATTTGAAGAAAAATTCAATAAAAAAAAATATTTTAAAAAGTAAAAATTAGCGAGTACCAATTGAAATTAATATAATATGAAAAAAAAATTATAATAATAATAATAATAAAAAAAAAGCGTTTGAGAAAATAAGAATTATAAGTAAATAAATAGTTTTAACATATTTACAGAAAAAAGATCGAAAAATATTTAAAGCTAATAAAATAAATAAACGAAAAATATTTAAAATACAAGAATTATCGAAAAAATAATGTAATTCAAAAATGTTTAAAATTGCAATAAATAGCAACAAAATTGCATATTAAATTTTTTTACTAAAACAATTGTTATGAAATTATTTTGAAAATGTTATAAAGAAAAAACAAGAATTGAGCCTATGTTTTCAGAAACAATATTTAACAAAAATCTTTCAACATCGTAAAAATCAACTAAAAAAATTTAAACTTAATATATTTATAAAAAAATTATTTATCAAAAAACCATAAAAAAAGTTATTTTCTGACCCCCATGCCAAAATTAAAATTGAAAATTTTCATGTTAAGGATTTTTATAAAAATTGAAGTGTATATAATGAAAAAAAAATGACGCAGACACATGAAACACATAGGGGCTAAACAAAGGTGCTGTAAACCTAGGAACAGTTTTGACCATAAAATGAAAAAGTAAAGTGCCGGAGCATGGCAGACGCTAAGTGAAGAATGCAGTCTGCACAAGTGTGACGTTTTTTTTCTTTACGTGCATTTCGTGAACATAGACGAATTGAACTAAAATATGTATGCATTTTTTTCCAGATTGTACGTGGTTTTTGTAGTCTTTAAATAATAATGCACTTTTTGGATTTTTTTCCCCCAGTTAAACGTATAAAAGAGACAATCATCATGTAAAAAACGGAAATAAAGATTTTTTTTTAGTAGTTAAATCTTTTATTTAATAAAACTTTAAATTTCTCTAATTAAAGTTTCTGTTCAAATTAATTTTTGTACAAAAAGCAAATTAATCAGTTTGTTGAACAAAATGTACTTTTTGCAATTAATTTGGATTTGTGATTTGAATGAAAGCAATTTTGAAATCTTAAATTCAGCTGACTTAAGTGGCAATTATTAATTTTGGTGATATATTTTCTGTAAATTGATGCTGCACATGTATTTAATTTTAAGTACTTAAAAAGGCTTCGTACGATGCCAAGTAAGGATTACCTTCGTCAAAGTGAAATACGTATGGCTGCCTCTGTTCAGCAACAAACGATTTTAATTGAATTCAACTATGCATTTTGTGCTGCATAAAACACAGATTTCGAGCTCAATGTTTTTTCGATGCTTTTCATCATTAATTAATTTTTTTCCAGGCGAATCTTGTTTTTTTATTCTATCTTTAACCATTCAAAACTTCTTTTCACTTCTTTTGTTTTTTTAAATTGTCTACTGTAAACTAACTTTATATATATTATATGTTATTTCTTTGCACAAAGAAAAATAATTGCTGCTACAAATGAAAAAACAACGAAATAATGTATTCAATTTATGAACAGTTAAAAAATTACAAACCGTAGTACACATTTAATGTGTGATATAACTTTTCATTCATTATTAATATTCTCAAATTTTAAAATGTTATAACATCTTTTAGTAACTATAATATTTTTAGCATCAAATATTCATCGAACAAATCAAATTCAGTCTGCGTATTAAATATTTTTTTCAGAAAATTGAACTATTGTGCACTTTATTTTTATTTTACATTTTTTAATGATAATCAAAAAACCTAAGTTTATTTTCGTAGAAAAATATTATATGAATTTAAATTGGCAAATAAAAATCGATTGCCTTAAATTTTATTTTTTTTTTCTAATCGAAAAAAAAAATAAAAGTTACGCCAATTTTTAAATTTAAAAGAAAAATTCAAACCACTAATTTTAAAATAAAAGAAATATTTTAAAATGTTGAACTTGAGTAAAAACAATTAAACAAGATTTTCGTTAGCCTTTACGTTCGATTGATTGTTTCATTTGTCACCCTTCATTGTTAAACACATTGTTTGAGCCTTGCACAAAGGTCTGCATATTCCATAGAGAAAATGTTAGAGTCACAAGTATGACTTTGAAACGCGAATTGCCACAGAGCAAAAATTGTGAGCGATAGTTCCGGACATATTTAACGAGAACAAAAATTGAGGAGGAAAAATGTAAAGTCTTTCATGCTGATACATTTTTTTTTATTTTTTGTTGCTAAATTGATGAATGTGTCGGGCTTTTTGTTCGCAAGTTTTTCGCAGTCGCTCATAAATTCGTGAACCATTTTTGAATAAAAAATGTCACTGACAAACTACAATGTGATAATTTTATTATCGAAATTTTTGATTCGAAAGTGTTTTTTTTTAATCATTTTTTAAAACTGAGAGATAAACAATCTTTGTAAATAGTTCAAAATTGAATATAATTAAATATATTTAAAGTTAAAATTATTAATTTGAAAGTTATCATTGTTTAAAAATTTCAACAACCTTTACTTTTCAGTAATTTTTACGACAATTTGTCAAGCATAACCTAATCGACATGAGACATTTCTGACTCTCAAGATGCGCACTTCTAAATGACAAAAAGCTCTACTGATTGCGCCTTTCGTTGAAAAGTATTAAAATCTCAACCTGCGGCTGAGTAAGAAAATCACCACTTTTTTGCCTCATCTACTTATCGAAGACAAATAATCCCCCAGAAACTTGATTCACAACCTGATTAATAGTCTTTTTTCCGCACCTGTCCCAATTTTTACATTTTTATACTATGATTTTGAATAATAACTAGAAAAAATAAGATAAAAAAGATTTCCACATCTTTTATTTTTAATGAATTTTTACCTTTAAATTAATTAAAAATTACATTTCAAAACGAATATTAATTTACCTCTATTTCCAACGAACACATGAAATTTCGCCAAAATAACGTACAATATTTGTCTGAATTCATTGATGAATAAAAACACAAAGCTGCCACGCATGTTACACCACACATTAAAATATTTGTGTACGTACACGATGTTTTCTTTTATCGGAAACAAATGGACAAACACGTGTATGTGATACACAAAGCCGGGCTAAATTTAGGTGGTTTGTTAGGATGCACCGCTGGGCGTGCCAAAGACCAGGCCACACAATGGAAAACCGCCCTTTCTGCCCAAGTTTGCATATCTCACGAAATGATACCGATTTCGCTGTCAGACGCAGCTGCTGACGTTTTCTTTACGACCATTTTTGTAAAGAGATTAATTATTGTTTTCTTAATTAAACGTTATAAACATTTTTAAGCTTATATAATTTATTTCAACTATTTAATTGTATTAATTATTATTAATTTTGATACTAGAACCATAAACTGTTGGACCATTCAATTTTAAATTTACTTAATATTTTTACACTCAAATGATTTAATGTAATTGAAAAAAGTAACTAAATTAAACTATGCTAATGATATTTACTTTGGTACTAGGACCATAACCTATTGGACATATTAAATTTATTTGGTATTTTTAAATTCAAGTAACTTAATTTATTTGAAATAACTCAACTTATAAATTATATTAACGATAATCAATGTTGGTATTAGGTCCATAAACTATTGTACTTTTAATTATTTTAATTTATTCATTTTTTTAATGTGCTCATCAATTTCGTGTTTTTAATTACATAAATGTTAGAATTCTTGTTAATATAAATTGGTAAAATAAATTTTGTGTTCAATAAAATGTCTTTCACTTAAGGTTTGCAAATGTCCTCCTTGAAGTGTTCTAATTTTCTTATACAGATTAAAGCTGGTTGTTAGTATTGAGCCTGGAATCGATATATTGACCAAGATTTAACGAGAGAAGGAATTTGTGTTTAAGACCAGAAGTCGGTTTGTTGGGACCAAAAGTCTAATGGCCAGAGCCGGAAGTTCAAACAGCACGTAAGAGGCACCATTACGAAAATACGATGCAAATACTGGCGTAGTTCGTTGTGGCAGCAAAAAGCATTTCAAACTAATCGTCAAGTTTCTTTGCTGAAACTCAGTTAGCAGCTAAATTGAATAAATAAAACTCAGCCGACAACTTTTATTTAGCATTTCAGTAGTCACAAAAGTGTACATCCAACGATAGTGTATAACATCGAAGAAAAGGAAACTAGTTTTCTCTTTTTTTGTTAAGAAAAATAAAATAAAAAGAAACGCACAAGATATAGCCCAACAAAAGCATCTGTGATCATAAAAAGTATCAAACTCCGTTAAATCTTGATAAGTTTTGTTCGACAGTTGATGACAACTTCTATGAACAAAAATTAAATGAAAAAGTGCAATTAGAAAAAGTTGTTGGAATCAATATACGAATTCCACTCATTCATATTAATTTATCAAGAGTTAAATTGTTATTAAAAGTGGATATTCTTTATTTGAATACCAAAAAAAGATAGAGAGAGACAGAAATGTTAATCTGACGTTTATTGAAATAAGTGTAAAGTTTATTGAAATTTTATTTAAAAACTCAAGCAGAAGTACAACTTGACTGTACACTTGATTAAAAATGAAGTTTCATAATCAAGACATCGATTGAGTCACTTCGCTGTTTCAATTGTATTTTCGTTAATAATTGACGGACCTGGAATTAAAGAATTTGTAGATTTACGTGGCTGAATATTGCTCGCTCTTCAAGCTTGATAAATAATTCATTTCATTTTATCGGTGATAAACATTTGCTTGACAGAAAGTGCAATCAACGCGAATATTTTATGTTTAATTGGATAATTAGAAAAGTTTGATTCATTTAAATAGACTTTAATTATTACCAATAGATATCGATAAAACAAATATACTTATTTTTATTAAAGCTCCAATTACTTTAATTGAAATAATTCTTTAATTGTGAAACTATACCAAAGACAATTAATCGCATTTCAAGACTCATAAGCAGTAGGATTATTGATAAAAAATTAAATTAGAGCTAAAAAAATTCAGAAAAAATATTTGCAGATGGATTATTTTTTTAAAATAAAAAACGTTTTTTCTCAATTTTACTAACAGAGATTTCATTTTTTATAAATGGTCCTACAGGTTATGGGCTTAATACTGAAATTTAGTTCAACTGAAAAAAAGTGTAGTATTAAACTATACCAAAGATAATTAATCTTGGTACTAGGCCCATAACCTGTAGCACCACGTAAACAAAAGGAAAATTAGCGACAATATCCCAAAAAAATGTTTTCAGATGGATTATTTTATAAAAAAATTATAATTTCGCGGTTAGAAAATAATGATATAAAAATTTTGGAAAAGTATAATTGAAGAGCTTGTGCCTGGGAGGAAAAAAAAGTGAACGACTAATTGAATAACTGGAACACGAATATTAATTACCAAAGCCGGAAATTTACCATCGTATGAAACGTCTTCCTGTAAAATGTACTATCCAGGAGAGCGTGCAACCCGAGAAGAGTAATTAGGACAAAGTTCCGAGCACGTCTCTGTCGTTGTGGAAAAATTATGCGCATAATATAGACACAAGAACTTGGGGGCATTAAGCTTCGGGAGACGTCGTGCGTTTTTGCAGATTACATCGTCAGCTTCCTCTCGTTCTTTATTGCAAATCAGACGCATACGCGAGGTGTTTCGGAAATAAGCAGCAATCACCGATCCTGACAGCGCAACGCCTTTTTAACATTCAGCTGCCATTGCGAACACCAAAAATAAACAAATGTTACACTTTTTTTGTCGCATTGTTTTCCATTTCATCAGGAGAGCTGCAACACTATCTACACAATTTTTATAAATCTTTTGAAATTTTACATTCAGTAAAAAGTTTTCTAAAACTGGAGCAATGAAGTTTTTCTTTTGGGGCAAAATAAAATATAATGAACACGGTGTTGCATTTTTTTCTTGCAAAGTAGAAAATTGATTTTATTTAAAATGAAGCTCCATTTTTTTGTTTATTAAAAATTTAATACAGCTATGCTGATGCACTAGCCAAACAGTGTTAAGCTATACAATCGTTTACGCCAGGCAAACATCCAATTTATTTTTCTGAAAGGAGCATTGAAGTGGCACATTGATCGTTATGAAGTACGGTGAAAAATCGTTTTTCAATGTTGCAATGAAAAATACATATCCCATGAAGATTAAAAAGTATATTACAGAGGTAATTCGTTCTGTCAATCGAATATATATTTTCAACTAAAATATCATTCCAATACTGACTTGTTCAATGAGTAAAACGTTGACTTGATCATCAGCTTTTCTGTACCAAAATATTATTCAATGTCTTGATTTTCAGTTTCCAAATATTTTATGGATTTATCGTATACAAATTACAATGTATTAAAAAAATTAAAATGAAACACCTTTATAATAAGATTTTTAAATTTTTTGTTTACAACCTTAAGTTCAGATAAAACTGTGTGAAAGTGAATAAAAATATAAATAAAATAGTTTTTCCATATTTGTCAACAAAATTCTCTACTCAGACTGTCGTTTTATCCTCCAATTAAAGTACTTTAATGAATTTTCCACGCTTATTTTTTTAGGATATAAAATTAATTGATAAATTTTTGGCTGATTTAAATAAAAAAACGAAAAAGCCATTTTTCCGGTCTACATGAAAATTGCAAACAATTTTGTTCGCAAAAAACTAAAAATACATTTAACATGATCGCTTAATTATTTTGTAAAAAATTGAATTCAACTGAGATTCAATAAATAAGGGACTTTATCGAAAGTTCGATGGAAAGAAAAAAAGGGAAAGGCAAAAAAGAAATTGTGAGTTGATCTAAAGCGAATTCAAAGTTTTTTTCTTTTTGCTTCTTTCCTTTTTTTGAGCTTAACTTTCATTAATGAAAAAATCGATCGGCTCATTCTTATTAAAGTAAAAGTAATCAGCGAGGTTGGCCGATAAGTGTGTGAACTGACAAAATGGATATTTGCACGAAAATAAGGAACTTGCTAAACACGAAACGTCAAATTTTGGCGTCAATTTCTGTGTCCCTGGCCTGGTTAATTTTGTTGAAAAAACTTTTTTTTTTACAAAACCTATTTTTATTTTTAGTTTTGTTCAACTAAAGATATCTGACAATTATATATTTAATAATAGATTTAAGAGAAATAGTACATTCAAATTAAAATAATTTATTGCAATTAATTTAAGTGATTTTACACTGCAGAACATTTTCCAGAAGTATAGTAATTCTATGATTGTTATGTAGATTACATTAGTTAACTGTCTTATTCACTTCAAATGATCAAATAATTGTGGAAAATGAATTAAGGTTTCTTGGCTTTCATAATAATAATCTCAAGTGGCTTTAACGCAGGTTATTATTTTCGATCAATTATCTAGACTTGAAATTTCAAAAAAAAAAAAATGTAATTAAAAAATTAAATGTCTTATTTTTTCTGAGCTCATCAATTCGAGTTTTCAACTTACTACATCTATAAATGTTGAAATCTCATTTCTAATGCTGCAGCTTTGCATGCATTATAGAAATTTTACATTTTATATTTTCATCATAAATAAAAATTCTGGTTATTTTTACGGTGAAAATCGTCATATTTAATTACACTTTGAAAAAGAAAAATAAAAATTGTATATTCGTTCTGCATACGAAGAACCCATAGCGGCAGAATAAATTTTCCATTTAAATCACAATAACGTTATTTTTGGACAAACTTTTTTCTGTATGCAATTTTGCGTCAGAGTATGCAGATACAATGTAACACGCCCTGCATTTATCTCAATTGAACAGAGGAGCTTTGACTTGTGTCGCGTATGAAATGCATTGCGCGTTATCGATTCGTCGCGAAATGGGATGAATCGTACCCACGAGTCACAAACTTAGAACTCTCGTATTATAACGTATGCATGATTGTGGTGGCTTCTGTGTACGTATGCATTTTCCTACAAAAGACGATTTTCCGACTTTTGCTAGCTTCAATCGACAAAATTAGTTTTCTCTGTCACTTCAAATTTGTTGTAAAAAAAAAACTTTAGTTATAACAATTTCTTAACTAGTTAGTCTAGCAACATGGAAATACCGAATCAGCATTAAAAGTTTGCCGAATCTAAATCCAACTTGAAACATATGCAGATAGATTAGCATAAAGTGTATGTTAGATAATCATATTTACATAAACATTAAATTTCATGTAAATTTTTAACATACTTAAACGTAAACAAATTTCAAAAGCTGGTTTGACTTTTTATAAAATAAAAACTATAAATTTTGTGAAAATAAATAATTAATTGAGAATAAATTAATTACTTACATTTTTAAATTATAATTACTTTTAAATAAAGAATAATTTTTTATATGAAGACTTTAATATGTAGAAAATTGCTATGAGAACTTTTTCACACATAATATACTGATCAAGCGATTATCATAATCTGGGTCATTATCTTCTAGTTATAATCGCTTTCTATAATAATGTGTCCATATAAAATACTTGCTCTAGAATGAAAAACAATTTATTAACGAATTGCAAGATAAAACTAATGAGCTTTATTTTTGTAATAACATCATTCCATTTTATATTAGCTTCTAGTTGTTTAATTATTTTTGAACAAAAATTTGTTTGTGCAGTAATTTAAATGCAATTCAAAAGCTGTTGCTTACTTGTAATAATTAAGTTTAGTTTGTTCAATGTAAAAGATAATTTGACTCACGATATATTTACAGCTATTAAATTTCTAAAAGTTTATTCAATAATTATGTAAAGTTACTCGCAAAATTAAGTTTAATGAGACACTTTGTTTGCCTTATTATGATGAGCATATTTTGTTCAAATTACCATAATAAAAATATTGTAAATTACATTTTCAGCAAAGAAAAGCTATAGATGTTTTTTCTTTAACACAATATTCTGATTAAAACAAATTTGTATTTGCAAAATTGGATCAAGAAAATAAGCAGGCTTGACGAAATTCAATTAATTTTGAGCGTATGATCGCAGTCGCTGTTAGTTCTGATGGTTTGTTCTGATTATCTAACTAGACAACGAAAATGAATTAAATCTGATCAAATTCACTTTTCCTTAACGTAAAGTTAGGTCTGTAAAACAAATTGTAATTGATTAGATGAAGCTGTTTTCTTCCTTTCTTCTTTTTTTCATTAACAAATAGTAAATTTTATGCTTGGGTTGGTTTTATAAAAAAGTATGTTAACGACCCATCAACAAAGTTATTTTGTCTTTAACACCATATTACGTGACATTTATTTTTAGCATCTTTTAATTTTTCTAAAAACTAGTACATCTCACAATTTTTCTAACTATTACTTCTAGAATTTTGTCTGAAAAATATTACTTCTTAAGATTTTTTCTAAAATCCATTACATCTTAAATTTGTTCTAAAAACTAGTAGATCTCGAAATAAAATTTTTTGCCCATTATTTCTACTGTAAAATCACGAAAGCTGAGAATTTTCAAACAAAAGGTTTGATCATTATTGCGGGATCTGTTTCAACAGATTAACATCTGTTGTTTTTTTTTTTTTTTGGAAAGATCAGTACGAAGAACAGCAATCGTATGAGAACGCTGCCAGCTGTACTGCACGTAAAGAAAAGCAGGTGTGGTTCTGACGAGTTCAGAATTGGCGAAGCTTGATTAAAATTGAAAACGCGACTTCTCATCGGGAAAGAAAAATGCCAGCCAACAATTAGCGATGTTATCACTCTTGATAATCGTGTCAATTATGTTGCCATAACTTACGTGTTTCGCAGTCTTTCGTCCTGTCAACGTTAACGTGACGATTCGCACATTTAAACTACGATATGCAAATTTATGCAGTGGACGTGTTGCGTAAGCCGCTTCCCTCAACTAAATTTTGCGACCATAAATTATGCCAAATTGTTGGTTATTGATGAAAATTGGACGTTACAGATTTATTATAAGTGTTGAATTTATCATTTCCCAAAGTATCCAAGATTAATGCGATGAATTTTAATGTATTACAATTTTACATCCATTCAATTAGTTATAAAAGAAATTATTAATATTCCAACCCTTGTAATTAGGTCAATTGTTTTCCAATTATAAAATCCAGATTTTTTTCATATCAATGGAAATATTTTTTAAATTAGTAAATACATTTTTTATTTCTTCTAAGAAATCTATTTTTAGATAACCGCATCATGCAATTATGCAAAAAGGATAAAGTTAATTGTTATGACTGTATTGCAACTTTGTATTCATCTCTTTAAGTTAAATCAATGCTGGCCCAAATAAAGCCGAAACTTTTCATACATCAATTTCCCCAGCGTAGAAATTAGAATTGAAGTTTGAAATTCCTAAGATGAAAACGGTTTGACCGGCGCCAGACCGTCTGGCCAATATTTCACTACATCCTTTATTTCTGCCGGAATCGGAAGAAACAAGAAATGAGAAGCAGCACTCGATTTGAAAATGTCCCTTACAAAGACCGGCCGAATCGAAGAACGAAACAACCTGCTGAGATGGATTACGACTCCTTTAAAAAAGGAAACGGATGTTACGGCTGATCAGAGAGTGATGTGCAGCCAACCGTGGACGTCAAAACTTTTTCGCTACCTTTTGCACACAGCTATATCTCATTCAACTGTCTGGACGAATCAATGCCCGGGCGGATGATCGACTGTCGATGGGGCTGAATTTGAATGGGGTTCAAATGGCCCTTGACTTGCTTGCTTTGGTCTTCGAAATGCCGAGGAGTGAATGATTTATTTGTGTGCACTGTCGGAGATAGCGAGTTATTTTAAATCGCTTTTTGGTAGAAGAAAAAATTGAAAGAAATCATATACTTTACAAAAATGA
The DNA here is from genome assembly GCA_022817325.1 of Idris sp. 1 HC-2018. Lineage (NCBI taxonomy): Eukaryota > Metazoa > Arthropoda > Insecta > Hymenoptera > Scelionidae > Idris > Idris sp. 1 HC-2018. The sequence goes on along the minus strand of JABFPM010001405.1, from coordinate 3,213 downwards.
CAGGTTTTGATAAAGTAAAAATCTTTTAGTAGGTATCTGACATTTCTTCAGCTTTAATAAACATTATAAACAGCTTTATTTAAGAAAAATTGCAAATGTAGATAGAAGGTAGGCATCTTTTACTTTTTATTAATTTAAACATGAAATAATTTATCTAAAATTGGCCTTAAAATAGGGTACAAATTTTGCACATCTTTTAAAAATTTTATTACTAGCATACTAGAATATATTTAATGTGAAAGTTTGAGAGACATACCTATTATATTCTTCGAACAAAATATTTCGAAATGACATCACTTCAAAAACAAGTGCCTTCTGTTAAGTCACTTTTACTATTTAAGGCATTCAAAGTGACTCAAAATTGTTTTTTTGAGACATTTTTACTGCCTTAAATGATAAAAATGTCTTCAAATAAGGCACTTGTTTTTGTAGTGAAGGCAATCAAGGAATCATTGTCAAAATCAATGGCAATAAATTAGGTATTTTGTAAACTTTTGTTTTTTATTTACATTAAAATCTTAACAAAATACTCAATTTTATTGAAAAATTTTATTTTATGGTAGTTTTAAAAAGCTGCAACTGTCAAAAATCAATTTTTAACATTAAATTCAATTTCGGCGACCTCGAAAACCTATAAAATCACACCAAAGTTTCTAAATTTAGATATTTGATGAATTTAGAAAATTATTATCTAATTAAAATGAATGACAGTTTTTGACAGTTTCGAGTGCCAAAAGCATAATTTGGACATCAAATTTGAGTTCAGCGACCCTTAAAACCTATAATACCACATAAAAATTTAATAAATCGAAAAATCTGACAAGTCAAAAATATATTTTTATTTAAATAAATTAACTTAAATTTTGAATTAATATTTTGACAGGTGTAAGTGTTAAAAAGTTATTTTTGATTTCAAATTCAAATTCAGCCACCTCCAAAACCTAAGAAAAAAAAAAAAAAAAAGACCAATTTTCAGACAGCTGCGATGAAAGTAGTGTAAGTTACACTGAAAAGTGTAACGAAACTCAAAAACTCCATTTAAAACACATGTAAAATTTCAACTTCAGGCAAGGTATCACTATGGACAAAATCTGAAAAAATTCACAGTTCATTTTTTTCATATTTTAAACCAGATTTCAGGTGGAGATCGATTAAAATTGAACTTTTCTAAAATAAGGGCCACCCTAATGTATATATTTCGCAACAAAATAATATAAATGAATCTTGCAAAAAAGTTCTCTAAAATAGATTGTTTTCAGGAAAAATTTCTGTTTTGAAAAGAAAATAACACACCGAACTAGTTTATATTAAAAAAATGAAATATTATAAATGTAAATACTGTTGATGCATACATGAAATTTGCAAATTTAGCAATTAATTGACAAAACAATTAATTGTTTTGGAAATGAATTGTTTTTTGTCCATCACTAATTTTGATATAAGATTTTTCAAATTTTGTGAACAATGGTGATGGACACCATTGCAAATAAAACTTTGAAAATGTTTTTCCAAGTCTTGGAATAACAATTTCAAATGAAACTAGAATTAAAAATAAACCGAAACAAAAATACTGAGATGATTTTAATTCAAATTAATTATACAAAAGTGTTGTATAACATGAGAGTTAATGTAATTTTATGTAAATCCAACATGGGACAACATAAACTACATTATGCTGTTCAAAAGTTCTGTGTACAAAATCAGGTTTGTTGCATAATACTCTTCATTTTATATAAATTAAATTTTGTATGCAGACTTTGTTTACTATCCATTAGAATATTACTTTTACAGAAATGATTAATTTTAGATTTGTTATTATTATTTGAAGATAATTCATTTTGTATCAAAATGTTCTCAATTCAATTGAGAAGACGCTTTTGCGTTGACAGAAAATTTAAATTTAATATCAATTCTTTATTGCAAATCAATAAAAAAAAGCCTACACAATGTTTTACAATGTTCTTGCAGCTTACAAAACAAAGCTTTTCATCACAGTATAATAAAGTTTCGAAAAGTATCGACAATATATAAAAAGAACTTGGAAGTCATTGAAACCGTCGAGGTAATAAAAATCTTGTTCAATATTTCTCATGAATATTAGATACAAAGTTTTTTTGCAGAGTTGGCGACACTCGAGTCTTATATTAATACGATTCTGTGGCGACGCGCCATAACCAGTTAACTGACTAAAACATGATTTAAAGATATTAACGTTTAAATTTGGGAAAATAATTTCTTAAAAAATCCAATATTAATAACAATTTCACATAAAATATCTTATATAAATTGCAAATGTATAAAAAAATTCTTATATTTATGTGTCTAAGTTAACTGGTTCACTTAAAATCACTTAACTGGTTATGGCGGGTATCTGTCAGTTAACTGGTTTGGGTTTTAGGTTTTTAAGCAGATAAGAATGAATCCAATCAAAACATCTACATACTATATTGAAATTGGGCTTAAAATGAACATTTCTGCCAGATTAACTTATATTTGAGTTTTTTGTGTCGCCACGGAGTTTATTTAAAACTTGATAATTATTTTCAAAAAGCCTTTAAAATCTGAAAATATTTCAAGCCCTAATATTCTAATAAAAAATAAGAATATTTTAATTCGTTTTTCGAACTACATTTAGTGGTTCTTGATAAATCGCTAGATCCATAATTGTTTTCTAATGTTAAATTTCATAAATTGTCACTGTTACCGATTGTCGATAATAAATTGCGAGAAGATCAGGAAGAATCGCAAAGCAGACATACTGATTCTATGAGGATGAAAGCGAAGAAATAGTTGAAACAATTATAAAAATCATTTTGTTAAATGAAACATGTTTATTAATTTTTATTATAATTATTTATTTTTATTATAATTATTTATTATTATTATTATTATTATTAATATTAGTATAAAATATATCTATATAAAATGTTGAAATAGATTATAAACTACAAATTTTTGTACAAAAATCAATTCTATTTGTAAAAACTTAAAAAAAGTAGTAAAATTATTAAGTATAGAACAAATAAAAACTTATTTATTGACTTTTTCCTGAATTAAACAAAATTGAAGACGAGTTAAGTCACTTAACTGGTTATGACGTTTAATTGTCAGTTATTAACTGGTTAGGGTTTTACGTTTTTACGCAGATAAGAATGAATTAAATCATAATAATTACATAGTATATTGAAATTGGGCTTGAGATAAACATTTCTG
>JABFPM010001404.1:0-20536 GCA_022817325.1 Idris sp. 1 HC-2018 | reverse complement strand
GGATACATTTTAATCAACCCAAGACCAATCGTTTGTCTTAGAGAACCAGAATGCAAGGTAGTCAAACCTTTAGGCTTAACATCTGGGCGTATTCCTGATTCTGCCATCAATGCCACAACGGAAAGACCCAACTACGAAGCAAGAAACATCAGATTGAATTCTGTAACTGGTTGGTGCGGAAAACACGAAGCCTTCACCTACGCAAGTGTAGATTTGGGTCGGGTGTTCCGGGTAAAAGCTATCCTTGTAAAAGGAGTAGTGACTAATGACATTGTTGGAAGACCCACAGAAATCCGATTTTTCTACAAGCAGAAGGAGAGTGACAATTATGTAGTCTACTTTCCGAACTTTAATTTGACGATGCGCGATCCTGGAAACTATGGAGAACTGGCAATGATCACTCTCCCTAAATACGTACATGCTCGTTTTGTAATCATTGGAATCGTCAGCTACGTCGACAACCCTTGTTTGAAGTTCGAACTCATGGGCTGTGAGGAACCCCTCAAGGAACCTTTGCTGGGATACGATTACGGTTATTCACCCTGTGTGGACAATGAACCTCCAGTGTTCCAAAATTGTCCGCAGCAGCCGATTGTCGTTCAAAAGGGACCTGATGGAGGACTTCTTCCAGTTAATTTCACCGAACCAACTGCTGTAGACAACAGTGGTAGTATCGCTCGTTTGGAAGTCAAGCCACAAAGCTTTAGAACACCTATTCGCGTTTTTGAAGATACCGTTGTTAAGTACGTGGCTTATGATTATGACGGAAATGTTGCGATTTGTGAGATCAACATCACGGTTCCCGATGTAACTCCTCCAAAACTTAGTTGTCCTCAAAGTTATGTAATTGAATTGGTGGACAAACAGGAGAGTTATTCGGTGAATTTCAACGAAACCCGCAGACGAGTTAATGCATCTGATGCTTCTGGATCTGTCAAACTAACCTTTGTACCAGAAAATGCGGTCATTCTTATCGGTGGATTTGAAAATGTAACCGTTTATGCTACTGATCCAAGCGGAAATCGAGCCCACTGTCATTTTCAAGTTTCGGTGCAAGCTACACCTTGTGTGGACTGGGAATTAAAATCACCAGCTCATGGTAATTTGAAGTGTCTTTCCACTGATAAAGGGTTGCAGTGTGTTGCAGCTTGTAAACAGGGATACAGATTCACTGATGGTGAACCAGTGAGAACCTACTCGTGTGAGAAACACTGGTCTCCTTCATCTGTTGTTCCCGACTGTGTGTCAGAAAATACCCAACAAGCTGATTATCATGTCATTGCATCCGTAACATACAGAGCGAATGGCGCAGTTTCACGAAACTGTTTGCCACAATATCAAGATTTAATGGCGCAACACTATTCTCATCTGAACAGCATTCTGACTCAACGTTGTTCTGCTGTCAATGTTAACATGAATGTTTCGTTTGTACGGTCAGTGCCAATACTAAAAGAAGAAAATGTTTTAAAGATGGACTTTATTTTGGTTATTGTTCCTGCGGTCAGACAACCACAACTTTATGACTTGTGCGGATCCACACTAAATTTAATATTCGATTTGTCAGTACCTCATGCTAGTGCTGTCATTGAACCACTTTTAAACGTCTCGTCTATTGGCAACCAGTGTCCTCCACTTCGTGCACTAAAATCTCAAATTTCCAGAGGATTCACTTGTAGTATTGGAGAAGTATTGAACATGGATACAAATGAAGTACCTCGTTGTTTACACTGTCCAGCAGGAACCTTTGCAGGAGAAAAGCAGAAAATATGCACACCATGTCCAAAAGGTTTCTACCAAAACAGCGACAGACAGGGTTCATGTTTGAGATGTCCATTTGGAACTTACACTAAAGAAGAAGGATCAAAGAGCATCGATGATTGTATTCCAGTTTGTGGTTACGGTACCTACTCCCCAACAGGTCTTGTTCCATGCTTGGAATGTCCACGTAACAGTTTTAGTGAAGAACCACCTATCGGAGGTTTTAAAGATTGTCAGTCTTGTCCACCAGGAACTTTCACCTATCAGCCAGCAGCACCTGGCAAAGACAGATGCAGAGCTAAATGTGCTCCAGGAACCTACTCTGACACCGGACTAGCACCTTGTGCTAAGTGTCCCAAAGATTTCTATCAGCCTCAGCACGGTGCCACATCCTGTAACGAATGTTCTACTGACAAGTACACTGATGGTCCTGGCTCAGTCGGCAGAGAAGCTTGTAAACTTGTTCAGTGTACGGAAAATATCTGCCAACATGGTGGTTTGTGCGTTCAGATGGGTCACACTGTTCAGTGTTACTGTCCAGCTGGATTCTCCGGACGTCGTTGTGAAATTGACATTGACGAATGTGCATCTCAGCCTTGCTACAACGGAGCTACTTGTATTGACCTACCGCAGGGATATAGGTGTCAATGTGCAAATGGATATACTGGAGTGAATTGTCAGGAAGAAAGATCAGACTGTAAAAATGATACTTGTCCTGAAAGAGCTATGTGTAAGGATGAACCAGGATACAACAACTACACTTGCCTTTGTCGATCTGGCTATACTGGCGTTGATTGCGATATTACGGTAAATTTTGAATAAAATAATTATAAAAATAGAATAATTTAATTAAGAAATAAACAAATTGCGATTGTTTTCAGATTAATCCTTGTACTGCTAGTGGGAATCCCTGTAACAACGGAGCAACTTGTGTTGCACTTCAGCAGGGTCGATATAAGTGCGACTGTCTACCAGGTTGGGAAGGTCAAAGCTGCGAAATTAATACTGACGATTGTGCTGAAAAGCCATGTCTTCTTGGTGCTAACTGCACTGATCTCATCGACGACTTCAATTGTGACTGTCCTCCTGGATTCACTGGAAAACGTTGCCATGAAAAGATTGATTTGTGCTCTGGAAATCCTTGCTTGAATGGAGTATGTGTAGACGAATTGTTCAGACATGAATGCATTTGTGATCCTGGATGGACTGGTCCTGCTTGTGAAACCAACATTAATGAATGCGCGAGTAAACCATGTAAAAATAATGGACAGTGTACCGACCAAATTGATGGCTTCTCGTGTACTTGCGAGCCAGGTTACACTGGCAAACGTTGTCAACATACAATTGACGATTGTGCGTCTAGGCCTTGTCAAAATGGAGGTACTTGTTTGGATCAATTGGAAGGTTTCACGTGTAAATGTAGACCTGGTTTTGTGGGTCTGCAGTGCGAGGCAGAACTGGACGAATGTTTGAGTGATCCATGTAACCCTGTTGGTACAGAACGTTGCGTTGATTTGGATAATAAATTTGTCTGTAACTGTCGCGACGGATATACTGGTGCTTCTTGTGAGGTCAACATTGACGACTGTGCATCAGATCCTTGTATGAACGGAGCAACTTGCAGAGATGAAATTGGAGGATTCAAGTGTGTCTGTCCTAAAGGTTGGTCTGGAGTTCACTGTGAGAAAGATGTTGGCATGTGTCAAAATCATCCGTGTCAAAATGATGCTGCTTGTGTTGATCTGTTCCTTGACTACTTTTGCATGTAAGTAAATAGTTAAATACATGATTGAGTTGTTGTAAATTTTGGGTTTTAAAATGGTTTATTCTTTTATACAGATGTCCATCTGGAACTGATGGAAAACAATGTGAAACTGCTCCAGAAAGATGCATTGGAAATCCTTGTATGCACAAAGGACGTTGTCAAGATTTTGGTTCTGGTCTCAATTGCACTTGTCCTGCTGACTATACAGGAATTGGATGTCAATATGAATATGATGCTTGTCAAGCTGGTGCTTGTAAAAATGGAGCATCTTGTATTGACAATGGAGACGACTTTACGTGCATTTGCCCACCTGGATATACAGGTGAATTTTCAGTTATATTATAACTTTAATTTTGATTTTGATATTTTTGTTATTTCCAAAATTCACTGTTTAATTTTTTACAGGAAAAACTTGTGAAGAAGACATAATTGATTGTAAAGATAATTCTTGTCCACCATCAGCTACGTGCATTGATTTAACTGGAAAATTCTTCTGTCAGTGTCCGTTCAATTTGACTGGTGACGATTGTCGAAAACGTAAGTAATTATATATAAATTTCTTTTAGTAAACAAAATTAACAATGAAATAAAAATTAATTATTCATTCATAATATTTTGCAGCTATCCAAGTTGATTATGACCTTTACTTCAGTGACTTAACTCGCAGCAGTGCTGCACAAATTATTCCATTCTTCACCGGTGCCAAAAAAAGTTTGACTATTGCCATGTGGGTACAGTTCACTCAAAGAGATGAAGCTGGAATATTCTTTACTTTATATGGCGTCAGGTAACAATAACAATTTAGATGATTATAGATTATAAGTTATTTTAAACTAAGAAATATTAATTTAATAATTCATTTTTTTATTTTAGTTCTCCTCATGTTCCAACAAATCGACGACCAATGATACAAGCACACAGTAACGGAGTTCAGGTATCGCTCTTCCCAGACATCCAAGATGTTTATCTGCCATTCAGAGAGTACGCTACAATTAATGATGGTCAATGGCATCATGTTGCTGTTGTTTGGAACGGTGACAATGGTGGTGAATTGATTTTGATTACAGAAGGATTAATAGCTAGCAAAACAGAAGGCTATGCAAGTGGACGCAGTTTACCATCATAGTAAGTTAGACTAAACATTTCAACTAAATATACTTCGTTTTTGTACAATTGAAAATTTTATTTTCCATTTTTGTAGTGCTTGGGCAGTTTTGGGAAAACCAAGAAGTGAAAGTATCAAGGATTATACAGAATCAGGATTCCAAGGTCATCTCACTAAAGTACAGATTTGGAGCCGTGCTCTTCATGTAACAAATGAAATACAAAAACAAGTTCGAGACTGTCGCACAGAACCAGTGCTTTATCAAGGCCTAATTCTGACTTGGGCTGGATATGATGATATTATAGGTGGAGTTGAAAGAATCGTTCCATCTCACTGTGGTCATCGAGTTTGTTTACCTGGATATGGCGGTTCCAAATGCCAACAGTTAGAGTTTGACAAAATACCACCCAAAGTTGAACACTGTCCAGGAGACCTGTGGGTTATTGCCAAGAATGGCTCTTCAATAGTGACCTGGGATGAACCTCACTTTAGCGACAATGTTGGTATCGTCAAAATTCAAGAAAAGAGTGGACACCGATCAGGACAAACCCTTCTCTGGGGAAATTATGACATCAGTTATGTGGCTTATGATCAAGCAGGAAATTCAGCCAGTTGCAACTTCAAAGTTTACGTTCTCTGTAAGCAAAATTAAGATATTTTTTCAACGGCTTTTTTCAATGTTTATTGATTAGAATTTATTAATTCATACAAATTTATTTTTAGCTGAATTCTGTCCAGAGTTGGCTGACCCCATTGGTGGAACTCAACAATGTAAAGACTGGGGTTCAGGAGGCCAGTTCAAGGTCTGCGAAATATCTTGTAACCGTGGTTTAAGATTTTCACAAAATGTTCCTAAATTTTACACATGTGGTGCTGAAGGATTCTGGAGACCCACGAATGACCCTAATCTTCCCTTGGTCTATCCAGCTTGTACAAGTAAGATTATATTTATTAAAATTAAGTTTTTAAATTCAATTCAACAAAATTATAAATTCCAAATGTTGTTTGTTATCAGGTTCATCAGCAGCGCAACGTGTCTTCAGAATAAAAATGAATTTCCCAACATCCGTTCTATGTAATGAAGCTGGCCAAGGAGTGTTGAAACAAAAAGTACGACATGCTGTTAATTCTCTAAACAGAGATTGGAACTTCTGTTCGTATTCATTTGAAGGTAATTTTATTGGTGTTCAATTAAAGTTACTGATACAATGTTTAATATGAAATAAAAACAGTTAAGATAATAATAATTGTTCAATTTGCTTTAAATTTAGGTACAAGAGAATGTAAAGATCTAAATATTGATGTGCAATGTGATCATCGTACCCGCGTGACCAGACAAGCTTCGGAAGAGGATGCTGGAACTTATGCTGTGTCAGCTGATGTTCCAGTACAACCGTAAGTAAATTTGATTGAAACTTTTTTATATTTTCTATTTTTTATATTTTAATCAATCATCTCGCGATCATTTTCTGCATTGAAAAACATTTGGTTGATTCACTTGTGTTACACCATAGAACGAGACATGCTCGCCAAGGCAGCGATACCTATGAAGTGGAGATTTCATTCCCTGCCATAAAGTAAGAACTTGTCGAAACGTTGCGCAATCATTAATCCACTAATTAATGATCATGTTGAGATAAACGCTGAAGCCATTAATATTATAATAATTAATACTAAACATTTTGTATGGTTATGCATGATTTATATTTATAAAACAATACAAAGTAAATTAGCTTTTTAATGCAAAATTGTATTTGTTCTAGCAAACTAATTGAAATTACCATCTAAGGCCTAAGATTTTTTCTGCTTTACTTTTTTTATATACATTATTCATTAATGCATACATTCATAACAGCCTCAATGAAAAATTATCATTTGTGAGTTTAAATTGAAAATTATATTAACTATTCAGATTTAAAAATTCAACTAAATAAATTATTTTTAAAAACAATCAGTATGCACGTTCCAGTCACTAATTCAAATTTAACCACTTTCAAATATACTCGCAGTATCTAGAAAATATTTATTAATAAATTTTTAATAAATAATTTCGTAATGTAGTATTAGTTTGCCATGTAACACTATAAAAATGCAATAATAATGAAAGTAATTCAGGGTTGCAGAACTTTAAAGGATGTTGCAGCAGTAATGTAAGGCTTTTAGTTCAAAGGAAATTACAGACAGCGTTGAATTTTATCGAATTAAAATGCCAAATTTGAATTATTCTTCTTTAATAGCTGTACATATATTGTCATTAAATGTGAATTAAACCTCAAGTAAACCAAAAAAACTTACATGTCTTTCAAAATGTTTTTAGTGATCCAATTTTAAATACCAACTCCAACGACAAAGCAACAGTTCAGTCTCTTTTGGAACGATTAATTCTCGAAGAAGATCAGTTCGACGTACACGACATTTTACCAAATACAGTACCAGACCCATCATCATTAGTTTTAGAATCCGACTATGCCTGTCCAAAAGGTCAAGTGGTAATGGCTCCCGACTGTGGTAAGTACTCTGATCTCAAATATACCAAAACCAATCACAAGATAAGGATTTATAAATTTCAATTTACTCCACAGTACCATGCGCAGTTGGAACCTTCTACAACGAAATGACCAAGCAGTGTGAATCTTGTCCAATTGGAAGCTATCAGAGTGAATCTGGTCAACTGAACTGTAGCTCGTGTCCAGTGATAGCTGGACGTCCCAGTGTAACCATCGGTCCAGGCGCACGAAGTGCTGCTGACTGTAAGGAGCGTTGTCCTGCTGGCAAATATTATGACGACAAAGCGGGTCTCTGTCGCAGCTGCGGACACGGTTTCTATCAGCCAAACGAGGGCAGTTTCTCCTGCCTTTTGTGTGGTCTTGGAAAAACCACGAGAACTGCTGAAGCAGTGTCTCACGAGGAATGCCGAGACGAGTGTGGATCCGGTCAGCAGTTGGCAGTAGAAGGCAAATGCGAGCCTTGTCCACGAGGAACTTACAGGACCCAGGGTGTGCAAGCCTCTTGCCAGGCTTGTCCTCTTGGAAGAACTACTCCTAATATGGGCTCTGCGGCAGTTGAAGAATGTTCTCTGCCGGTTTGCGAGCCTGGCTCACATTTGAATGGTACTTTGAATGAATGCGTGGAATGCAAAAAGGGAATGTACCAGTCCGAGCCGCAGCAAGCCTTCTGCATACCTTGTCCACCTAACACCAGCACCAAAGGACCTGGAGCGGTAAGACTAGTTTAATTTATTAATTACGTGCTAAGGAACTAGTTTTTCTGATTAATTTAAATGACTAATTTGGACTTTTAGACCAGCAAAGCTGAGTGTACCAATCCCTGTGAAATGAACGAAGAAGGAATGCATTGTGATGCCAATGCCTATTGTCTGCTAATTCCTGAAACAAGTGAATTCAAATGCGAATGTAAGCCTGGATACAATGGAACTGGAAAGGAATGCACAGACGTTTGTTATAAATATTGCGACAACAAAGGACTTTGCTTGAAAGACTCCAGAGGACAGCCGTCTTGCAGATGCGTCGGCAGTTTCACCGGCAAACTCTGCTCTGAAAAATCCGAATTCTTCTACATAACCGGTGGAATTGCTGGTGGTGTGATCCTTGTCATTATGGTGGTGCTTTTGGTTTGGATGATTTGTGTTAGGTGAGGACATAAAGTTCAACGTTAACCTCATTGAGAATTAACAAAAATGGTTTACGATAAATTCGATGTTTTTTGTAGAGCGTCAAGGAAAAAGGAACCTAAAAAGATGTTGACTCCGGCGACTGATCAAAATGGATCGCAAGTTAACTTCTATTATGGTGCACCTACACCGTATGCCGAATCTATTGCTCCTTCTCATCATAGTACTTATGCTCACTATTATGATGACGAAGAGGATGGTAGGGAAATGCCTAACTTTTATAACGAGACCCTGATGAAAGGTAAATAATCTTGTGCTAAATTAAACAACAAATATAAGAAGAATTTGAATTTCTAATTTTATTTTTTTTATTGTAGAGAGTCTTCATAATGGAAAGATGAACAGCCTTGCACGATCAAATGCTAGTATTTATGGAACCAGAGACGATCTCTACGATAGACTGAAACGCCATGCATACCCCGGAAAAAAAGGTAACATTCATAAAAGTTTCACATAAAATGCAATACCTTGTTAGGCAAATGCTTTTGAGTTATTTGATTAAACGCAGAGTAATGTCTTTTGTTTCAGACAAAAGTGACAGCGACAGTGAAGGTCAATAGAAAAGCAATAAGTGAACATAATACTCTCATACGAGGATTCAAAAATCCAAAGTATTTCGGAAAAATAAACGACGAGAGTTAACCCGAATTATGCGCGTTAATTTGAACATTCTGAGTTAAACCCGGTTGTGTTTATCATAAATATGTTGCTCGGCCAGCGATTGGCTGATTAGGACATTATATATTTTTATATTGAAAAGTGGTGCGACGAACAGCTAATAAATAGCTGTTGTAAACAAATTTAGAGATTATTGATGCGACGTGACAAGTCCTGGAGTGATGATGATGATGATTTGAAATCTATTGTCGCTTTAGCATAACGTCAAACAATAACCTTTTATCAATAAATAACTAACACATCTCATTGCGATCACTAACATTAATGATCGTACGTACTTAATCTTTAAACGGTTTTGTTAACAATTTTTTATTTACCGAAAGTTTGTGTTATTTTGTGAATGTTTAGTCGTATGCAAGTAAATAAATACCCGAATAGAGAAGAAATCAAGTTTTCTTTTATATATATATATATATATAATTTAAAAAAATAAATGCCTTAAAATGGATAAAATATCGATTATAAGACATATATTTTTTGTAAAATTTTTTGTATTGGAACTCTGAAATAAAATTTTGCTATATAATTCAGGTAATTTTTTTAAATATAATTATAAAGTATGAGTTTCAATATGATTGACTGCAAAATGAAGACAATAAACTTGGTCTCTTGAGAATTAAGGTCTGCATGAAAGTCATTTTGTATTTAATATCGTTTATTTGTACTTATACTAAATGATACTTACTGTTAAAGAAGAGTTATTCCATGTAATGTGTATTGGATGTTTAATCGTGTGACTGATTTATGTATGTCGTTTGTAACATATGCACATTGAAACTTGGTACTTGTACTTTTTGAACTTTTTACGTTTTAAACCTGTGGAACTAGTTCGATCAGTAAAAATGATTTTGATGATTGTATATTTCAAAAGGAAATAGGTTTTTGCCTAGCTGTATTAACTAAAAAAAACTTGATTTTTTAAGTTAAGTAATTTAAATCAGGTGCCAAAAGTGTTTAGTCCTAGATTGTACAAGAGCCAAAATTTCAATGTGAATTTAAATTGTAAAAGTACTATTGATGTTTTGTTATTAAATGAATATATATTTGTTTGTATAATAATCTACGAAAATCTGTTGCAAACAAATTTATAAAATGAATATGCTTGCAATTTAAACAACGTTTAATTATAATTATCTTTTACAAATATAAACTCAAAACATTGTTTGTACCATATATGAATTTATTAGAAATAATTATTTTAAAATAACTAATGATTAACATTTTAACATTATGATACTCATAATGTTTTGAAATTGCACTGTTCATTTGTAAAAACAATCAAAGCATTCTGTTAGTCATTTATAATCAAATGACATTTATCGAAAAACTATTAATAAAATCTTGTTTTTTTTATAACTGAATACTTATTTTTCCCTAAAAATCCATATTAACATTTTATTGCGAGTTAAATAAAATGTATTTTGGAAAATAAAAATCGCTTAAAATAATTTGGTATTAAATAACAGTTGTAGACAATATTGCTAATCCATTATAAAATGGCTGTATTTTGTCAGTTAACTTGATACATATAATTTATATTTTATAATTAAACATGCCAAAACCATCATTATGGCTTAACGAAATAATCTTACCGTACATAATTTTACATGTAATATCATTTACATATATGTAACATCACACGTACAACAATTCACCATTCCATTGCGTTCTGCAAATTAATATAAGACATAAATAATTGCTTAAAGTAATTTAAAAGTTTAAAATAAAAAAGTTTCCTGTAATATTCTGAGTAAGGTATAAATTTAAGTCAGTATAAATAACTAATTTTCGAGGTGATATTAATTTTTCAATGTTACGTCTTTGTTTAAAGAAATAAGTTGATGACAATTTTATTAAGTTCATATTTATAATAAAATAATAGTCACCAAATGTTGTATAAGCAAAAATCGTAACTTTGACTTTGTTCATTGTTATTTTATCACTATATATAAATACAATATGATTTAAAAAATTTCAATATCTTTTTTTTTATTACTATTCAAACAGCTGATCTAAAATAACATGTTAAAAGCAGTAATTATAGATTTTATAGTTATTTTTCAATACAAATATAACTATTTAATTGCAATTTCGAGTTCTCTGTCAACACTTCCATATAACACTTTTCTCACATATTTCCACGTACCTATTTTGTGTGTAAATTAATGTCGTGTAAGAGATTTCCTAAATTTATGTAATTCAATTAATAACATTTTTTTTATTCTTCCCATTTTTTTGTACCTTGAAGAAATGTTATTTATATAATTATATCCAATTTGAGTTATCATTTGATTTCATACATTTAAACGAATTTTTAATGTTATGAAAGAATAATTTTTTAGAAAATCTCAGAACTTGAAGATGCTTATAATAACATGTAATAATCGAGCGTTTCTTACGCAAATTCCATCCAACATTCAATACTAAACCGTTTTCTTTTGATAACTATAATTTATTAATAAATATACATATATGAAACCACTGACTAAGTGGCTTGTATTTATTACCCATGTGGAAATGCCGATGTAATACCGACATTAACAATCGGGCCAATATCGTCCCGATATTGGGATGTAACAATGTTTTTCTTTGGCCCGATATTGTCTGCTCATATTGTGCCAATTTTAGACCCCAATATCGGGCCAATATTAAATGTCAACATTGACTGGTCAACTTCGGTATCCAATATTGGCACAATATTGGCAGACGATATCAAATAATGCTCTTGCCAATAGGTATCGTGATCTAGCGGTTAAGGTGCGTGTCGTTGATGGAGGAGGAGGAGCAGCAGCAGGCAGGAATTCGATTTCCGACAAGGCAACACTTTAATTTCTTCTTTATTTTCAAATTAATTTTACATGACTGGACACGTGTGCAGAACAAATCGACAAAGTCAACAAACAACATTGTTAATTTATTTTGTAAACAATTTTTTTAATATTGAAATAAAATAGCTAAACACGATATTGGGGTCTAATATTGACACAATATGGGCAGACAATATTGGGCCAAAGAAAAACATTGTTACATTCCAATATCGGGACAATATCGGTGACCAATATCGGCGGCCGATGAACAATATTGGGCCGATGGTAAATTTCCACATGGGTACTCATTTAATAAAGTAATGAAAGACATTTTCTTATAACAATTATTTTAACTTGTTCATTTGTTGTGTAGATCGTGCAATATTCGTATTTGCTTATATAATATTGAATTTTAATAAGGTATTTCATTATAATAATTAATACTGAAATCAACTTTAAAGTCAAAATACATGTTTAATATTGGCATAAATTAAAGTTCTAATTTCATTAAAACTGACATTTAAGTTATATTAAAACTTTATTTATTTTTTTTTGTCTTATAATTAAAATTTACTCTATTTTGTTTTTTTTATTCAGCGAATCAAACAACTCTTTATTGCTCTAGAAAAAAATTAATGATTTGAATTTCAACCACTGTTATATAAAATATAAAATTAAATTTATGTTTTGACTATTCAATAAATTTTATTTAAATTAACTTTTAATATAACTTTTTTCAGCCTATCTAATTAACAGATAAATTCATATAAAATGATTATCACCTCTTATCCAATTAGTATAACAGTAATAGTGACTATAATGAGAGTTTTATGCGAATTGTCTGTAATACAGTATCTTTTGATACTGATGTTTGTTAATGCATTTGAACATTATGGTTTTTAACGACTAAATGTGCGATTTGATGTTTTTGTCAAACATTTGACAGTCCCATACCCTTATCACTTTATTGCTCCGCAACAACTTATCAATAAATCATATGTATGTCGTTCATAATTAAGTTACTGTAATTTGAACTTGATGTTATATGTAAATTAACATTTTATATACATATCTTTAATAACAGATGTAGTTTATTATTATTATTTTTTTTTAATAACATGGATACTTTCCTTGAAATTAATTAATTTATGTGGATATATTAATACAAAGTTAGTTATAATTATTTGTTTATAAAAATATACAATAGTATACCTTTTTATTGAACTGGTATGTAGACATAAGTGGTTCTATAAAAATATTCCGAAAAATTAATACCCGATAAAATTTATGAGTCACGCAAAGTTTTATAAAAATATAATCCACATTGAAAAATATTCATACGTGTGATATAATTGAATGAAACATATCTTATATAAAATATATGTGTGTCTTCAGACGAATGTATAATAATTTTTTAATTTGATGTACCAAATATTAATTATAAATTGCTTTTATGTTTGAAAAATTATTCAACGTATATGACGATTAATCAATTATTATATTTTTGCGTTTACAATAAAAATTGTTATGATTTTTTTTTTTAATATTTATCATAAGTGGAATTTGAGCAGGTGTTGAATATTTGCAATTATATAGAGAATATAAATAGCTGAAGCGCCATTGAAAATTATTAGAATAGGGATTAAGAACTTGAATGGAAAAATAAGTAAATTTTGTCTTATTCTTATTTCTTGTATATGTCATAATTTTCGTTAATTATTTTTCGCATAAACCCACTCAAAAAAACCATTCTAGTTCTTAATCATACACAATTATTCTTTACTAATATTTTATTTTATTAATATTGATATAATAATTTCATTAATCATCTTTGCATTTATAATAATATTCAATTTTTTTTCTTTTTGTCATTGAATTTGAATTTTGTTGAATAATTGTGCAATCATTAATAAGAATACAATCTTCTTGTGATTATACATATTATAAATTATAATTCAAAATAAATATCATCGACAACGTTATTATAAATATATGAGAGATGAAAATTTTAATTATATGATGTAAATTATGTATTACATACAAATAAATTTAATTTTAAAGCAGCAGAAATTTGAAATTAGTTTTTATAAAGTGAACAAACATGTAAGTATAATAATGAGTTCTGAATTCTCAATTCTAAAATAGAGCAACTGATTACATTACATTACTTATTATATGTAAATATAATTTATTTAATAAAAATATTCATTTAAAGGAAGACTTCAAATAGGCAGAATTCATTGAATAATTTTTTGACTAACAAAATTTATACAAAAATATTACTGGTATAATTTTTTGTTGTCGATGAATTTAACAAAATATAAATGTTGTAAAATATTCTATTTGTTTAATAACAAAATATAAAATCTTTTTTATACTGTAACAGTTAATGTATATATAATGTAAGTATTAAATTTGAGATTAAATTCATATAATTCTCTAAGTAAATGCTTATTTTCACACATAAAACAAGAAATAAAAAGTTATAATAATGTAATTTGAATGATTTGGACTGTTTTGTTATATTGTCGTTTGGACGTTTTGTATTGCTGCACGCTTAAATCGTCATTAATTTTATAGTTTTTATTTAAGCCGTATATTTATCTATATTGAAATTTAGTAAAAATTCTTGAAATAAAAATGCGTATCATTATTAATTTGTACAATTCACTCAACATCTTAACAATAAACAAACGGAATAATTTTATAATTAAATTTGTTTTCTGTAATTAAAACAATTAATTAAAACATTAATAACGTTTACCATTTGTTAGTAACTAATTTTCGCTTTTGAATATATGTCAGGTTAAATTTGAAGCAGCCTTAAATTTAACATATCAATTTTTTTAAGAATTTAATTTTTTTTTAAAAAAAAAATGTGCTATTAGTAACCATGGAAAACAGATTAAAGTACATTTTATCTTACTAACAATACAAATATTTAACTTATTTGTAAACATAAATTATTTGAGTATAAGGTTGATTAAAGTTACCTTTGCACAATATATCCCTGGTTGACGGCAATTTAAATATTGGTTAAGCTTACTAAACAAACAAAATATTAGCAATTTTAATTTATTAAACGAGCAAAGAAACATATTTTTGTATCTATTTTCAAACGTGACAATTGTTTGGATTAAACTAATTTTGTATAATTTAACAATAAAATTTTCTTTGCAATTTGTTAATATTCTTTTTCAATAATTTTGTTCTCAATATAAATTACCAAATTACATAAATATACTCAGTTTAAACATTATATATACTTCAATATATTATTTTTTATTATTTATACTATTTAACAACAAAAATCATACATTATTGTCTATTTCTATTAAGAATTTCGTACTTTATCACACGAATTCGGATTACAGGTTAAATGTTTCTTTTAATTTTTGTCAGTGATTAAAACAATTGTAAATAAAATATTAACACAAATAATTTTCAACAATAACACTCTTTGCATATACCAGTTTTTCTTTGAAATCCGAATTCTTAGCACCATAGAGCCTTAACGATTCGAACACCTTTAGGCCTGACATTTTCGATCTTATGGATATTCCGTTTGATAATCAACTTATCGTTTCAAAATGCATTTCTCATGTATTTTTAATGTAACTAAAAATTCATGTTGAATCAATTTTTTTTATATTTCTACTGACATTTCATTTACAATTTAACATTCAAAAATATAATTTATAACATTTTTTCAATTAACATTTTATAATGTTAAGAAATTCACGAGACTTGGCCATGAGGAATATTGAATTGACATATTTTGCTTCGAACAAGATAACTTGAAACAAAGGTAATTTGTAAAAAAATATTTAATCTGGTTGTGCGACAAAATAGGCGATGTAATACTCCGTGATATCCCTCAAATATCATTGTATTTTGTAATGATTTGTATATCTTTTTGTTTCCCGTAGTAGTGTTTAAATAATTATTTGATTAACAATTTTGGAACTAAACGAGGTGATTTGTCTAAGTTTTGTGACCGAAACTTAGCATTATTATTAACGTGACTTAACGTAACGCGTGTAGATTTTATTGAATACAACAAATTAAAAATGTACTGTTTATTCGGGTTTAACAACTCTTACCCTCTTTCTACTACGGTTAAATACTTACCTAATTATTATAAGCATGACAATTGCTTTTAATTAACAGTAATCATGCAGCTTAGTATGGCTATATCATGTACTGGCTTGGACATCCATTGGAATTGTAATTAACATTAGTTTAATTAACGTTACGTTATAATGAACGTTACTTATACAATAACAACAGTAATATTTGTTTATAATCGATAACAAAAGGGTATATTGAGAGCCCACAATCGAAAATTAAGTTAAATTTGTCTCTTGTTTTGCCTTCTTCTGTCAGTTTCATTTTTATATTATATAAAAATTTTTGTCAGTATTTTATCCACAGTCTAGACAATATAACAAAGCCTCGTGTACACGTCGTTATTTGTAATTGGAATCATTTTTGTATTATAATCATTCATAATTGGATCATTTAGGAAATATGATTGTACAATCGTGATAATCAATTTCGCATTTCCTTCAACAACAAAATGATTCGATAACAATTGCAAACAATTTTTATTCTAATTGTCTTTCTTTAAATATCCTTTTACAAAAATTTTGCAAAATATCACAAATTTAATTCGTAGCAAAATGAGATTCAAAATGTCATTATTCTGCGTCGCGAATTATTTCTATAAGTTTGATGGCATATATGAGTGTGCTCAGATTCTCTTGTATAAATGTGTGTATCTTATTATTCAGGTACGAAGCCCCAATGGTTGTCTATTTTGCTTTTTTTTATCTTTATTTATTTGTTTCTGTTTTTGGTTCATGTAACCGTTGCTGAATAATAGATTTTTGTATAAGCTTCATATTGTAAATAAATATACATATATACTTTTTTATATATATTATATACATTCTAACCGAAGCTTCAAAGATTATTTGAATAATACATTTATCAGATTTAAACTTGTTACTTGATTATTAAGTTTAACGTTGTTAACTAAAATTCTAGGTCAATTACAGTAATGAATATGTAATAAAGCAAAGACGATGTCATTATCAAAATTTTGATTAACATTATATGTCATTGAGAATGACTTGTTGGACTTTTATTTTTTTAAGTATTTTTAGGTTTTATTATTTGTTTTATACGCAGTTAATTCGCTCGCTTCGCAAGTGACATTTCTCTCTTTCACGATTACCATTTATTTCAGGAGTCTTTTTACAAGCTCAGCAAAGTAATAACTTACGAATTGTATATTCGTTATAAAAACATACAAACATGGACTTTCAAGATGAAATTGTTCTTAATTATAAACATTTAAATAACATTGATTATTAACACTAAAACGAGATAACTCTTGTGAAAAGTAAATTAAATGTTTTTAACTCAATTTATAATTGATGATATAATTATTGGTGCACTTTGTGATTTACATTGTCTTTTTTGTATTTTAACAAAATATAGAGATTCAAAGTGTTTTACCTTTTGTTTACTTTTAATAAAAAAATTGTACATAATTTTTTTCTTATTGTTAGCAATTTAAATTGATGCAAAAAATAAAAGTTATTTGAAACAAAATGTAAACTTTTTTTAATCAAGTGCAATTTATTTGATAGAAAAACTTGAACAATATGTTTTAAATCAACAAGTCTTAATAAATTATAAAAGTTGAAGCTTTATTTTAAAGAAAATAATCAAATGTTCAGGAATTCCTCAAATTAAAATTATTATACAATTTGTATAAATAATGTAAATTATTAATTTTTTCAATTTGTAAATGATAAACATTGCTCAAATATGTATTTTTGAATCGTTTTAGTGTTAATGTTTGGTATTTTAATCATGTTCCTCATAGTTATTTTAAATAGTAACTATAATAATGTAATATAAAATACGGGGTCAATAACAACGAATGTTTTTTCATTAAAAAGTACTTCCAATAAATAACAACTTTATAAAATAATTGTTTTTGGTGATGTTTCTTTTCTTTTTCGCTAATTTAAGTTGTTCGACGATTGTACAAGGAATAAAAATAAAAGAAAATTATTTTTTTAAAGTGTGATTGACATCGTTATTTACGAGTAACATTTTGCATAAAAAATGTTACTTATTTGTGCTTGTAAAGTTTTAAAAGTATAGCAACAATATAATATCTAAATTCTTATTATTAGAAAGTTACACTACAAAAAGACAGTTTGATTAATTTAAAATAAAATTGTTTTAAAGTGCCGAGTGATAATAGACAAAACTCATTGATAATAAGAATCGGTCGATTTTTTATAGATAATAATCTGAGGCGTAATTTAAAACTTTTATGTCTAAGCAATGAAAATGATCATTTAGATTATAGCTTGAAATCGAAGACGTTTCACGTTTGTCTTAAACTAAACTAATTTTTTTTTTAATTGTCACATCAAAGTTTTAAAGATCATCCTTTATATGATTCCAAAAAGGAATTCAACTATCTCCGTCTTTGTACTTGTGCTGATAACTTATTCTTTCTAGTTCCCGATGTTTGTTCCACAGTTGCGATTTAATTTTTTGATGTCAGAATTGTTACAAATTCTGTAAACATTAAAAATTAGGTCAAACAAAACATTAATCTTTTCAATAGATCTTACATGACCTTATTTATGTAATAGTGATATAAAATTATTGATATAAAAACATAAAATTTTAATTAAAAAAAGTTTTCCAATATAATCTGTTAGATTGCAAGTTTATTTTTAGATTTGTTCAATTAATATCTTTACTTAAATTTAAGTACTTATATTTGTATAAGTACTTGCTTAACATTGCTGATTATTTTATAAATGCTTGATCGTATTTCTAAACCAATTATTATTAAATGAAATTTAATCATGTAAGTTAAATACCTTCGTAATTAACCATTCCGTCACCATCAAGATCTGCTTCTTTGATCATATCATCAACTTCTTCTTCTGACAACTTTTCTCCTAAGTTTGTCATCACATGTCGCAATTCGACAGATGATATCATACCGTCATTGTTTTTATCAAAAACTCTTTAAAAAAAAGAAAATTGATGTGAATTATTATTATTTTCCACATATACATGTACTTAATGCCATATTAAGTAAATTTGACGAGAAGTTTCGAAACAAAGTAGAAAAAGAGGTCAGTAAAATTTGAACAAATTTCAAATAATTTCAATTTAATTTAACTTTTAGTTCTCTAAGAATCTCTTTAAAATTTCTCGAAAGTTTGCTGAAATATTTTGGCTTTTTTTTACATTTTCTCGGTTTATAAAATTAAAGTTAATGTGAATTCTTTAATTGCATAATAGTGAATTGTTTTTATTATAATATTCTACAAAATTACCTTATAATCATATTTATTGCGAAATTATGTACCTTTATAATACTCAGTAAAACGAAATTATTCAAAGTGTATTTTAATGAAAAAAGTATCCAAAACTCGGTACAATAGTGTTAAATTTTTGTAGTATGTAAATATAACAAGTTTTCTTGGCTATTTTGTATTGTCTTTTACCTGAAAGCTTCGCGAAGTTCATCCTCTCCATCTGCTCCTTTCATTTTTTTTGACATCATTTGCAAAAACTCGTTGAACTCAATGGTACCATTACCATCTTGATCTACTTCATTAACCATATCACGTAACTCTGTTTCTGTGAATTTAACAATTTAATGTCACTGTCATTCATATTAGTTTATTAAAACATAATTCTCATGTATATATTACTTTTGTATCAAAATAGTAAATTGAATTTGTATTTTATAATAATGATAAAATTTTAAATTTTTGTAAAAAAATAAAAATAATAAATAATAACTAATTATTTTTCAAATTTAATAATATGATAACTTTAACCCTTTCATTACCGGTGTAGCTTTAAAGCAGCATATTTAATTTTTGTAATTAAATCAAAGTAATATTAATTGCTTTAATTTTTGCTACTTATTTTGGTAAAAATAGACTTTATGCTACACCTGTAAATATTCTCATCCCCTAAAATATAAAATATTAGGAAATATAAGCAAAAAACGAAAAATCGTTTTTAGTTATTAGTACAAAGTAATTTCCGAATTCATGTACAAAAATCACATTTTCAACCTAGAAAATAATTTGATATTGAAAGGGTTAAAAAGATTTATATTTTTAACTGAGTGGATTTTATCTGCAAATTAAATGTAGTTATTTTACAGATTATTTACCTGATGGTCTCTGGCCCAATGATCGCATGACAACTCCTAATTCTGCCATTGTAATAGTACCATCTTCGTCTTTATCAAAAAGCATGAATGCTTCTTTAAATTCTGAAAATAAAAACATTATTTAATTTATTATAAAAAGTACAATTATTAAAATTATTAAATCCTATTAAAAGTTTAATATATTTTATAAGTAGAAGAGAATAGGAAAATGCACCCAAGAGAAAAATGCTTTTAAAAATATAAAACAGTTATGCATGATTTTTAATGATGGTAATAACATTTACGTTGCTTACAAAAAATTGATTACAAGCAATAAAGGTTAGGGTGACCGTTAAAAAGGCAAAATCAAAAAATTGTCGCTCCCTGGGAGTGGAAATGGTGTAGAATCACAAAAAAATGACCTCTGCAAAATTTGAGCAAAATCGGAATGAATTAACCCGTGCCACCGCCATTTTGAAAATTATACGATTTAATTTTATTAAAAAAAAACATTTTC
>JABFPM010001403.1:0-20537 GCA_022817325.1 Idris sp. 1 HC-2018 | reverse complement strand
CGCGACTGTCAAAAGTAGACAGCCCGCTGTTTATTTGTGCATTAAATTTTAACAGCGATCCCAATTAAAATGTTCATTTCTTGATACATAAAACAGACAAAATATATGATGATTAAAACAATTTGATATCTTTTAATTATATAATGTAAAAATAAATAAATAAATATATTAATATATATATATATATATATATTTAAATAAGAACATTATTATAACGGGGCGTTGAATTAGTTACAAAACTTTTGCGTTTTTGTTAAATATTTTATTAAAAATATGAACAGCTGAAAATATTGTCAAAACAAGCTCATCCATAAATTTCGATGCAACACAATTAAATGACTCGATTAAAAATACAACTTTCGATATCATTATTTGATCAAAATAATATTATTTTGATTCAGTGTATGATCCCTTAGACATTAATGTCTCGTTTTATCATACAAAATTAAATTAATCAATAATTTAATAATCCTATGTTTATATAAAAATTCAAGGTACAATTCTGTGATTGTGTTTCATTTCGCGTCAAATGTATAGGGATCATGCGAGAAATATGCAGGCTCTATTAAAAAAAACATTCGTCCTAATTATCAATTTTATAATCACTTTCTAGTCATATATTTATATATATATAATATATACAAGAATATAAAATATTCGAATTCGTGTGGTAATTTGTTACTTTTTTTCATAAAAACTTAACATGTACTTTCAATTTTTCTACACATTTTATTCTGATTGATCAAATGATTTGTGAAATTATTTTTGTTTGTGTACTTATTTCTTTGTTTTTTCTAAAAAAATATCTATAAAAATGTTTCACAGATGAATTTAAAACTTTTTTTATTAAAAACTTTTTAAAACATAAATCAGTGAATAATTCATTGAAGCATTCTCATAGATCTACTCATTAGAAATGTATTAATTTTACAAATCATTTAACGGAGTTTCTCGTGAATTGTAAAAGACTAAATCTGTAAAAATGAATTATATACAATTATTGATTTTCGATTACGTTTAAGAAACCTTAAATTAAAAAAAAATTCAAATGCACCTTGAAAATCTAAAGTTTTACAATTCACGGAGATTTTCTCAATCATTCTAAAATTAAATACCAGCAACAATATTTTTTGTCAGAGAGCATCCCTCGAATCACACATGATCCTTATAAAACGATTTTTAACGTGTCCGTTTCTTTTGTAAATAAAAGCCAACTATAATATATTTTTTATGATTAATACAATATTTTTTTACAAATAAAAAAAAATCAAAAAGAAATGCGTGTATATCACCCTAGGTTTTCACGCCTCATGTTTCAACTGATTAATTAATTGATCAATTCAATGAATTAATCTTTTAACCGATTGATGAGCCGCAGTTTATTACAATCAT
This sequence comes from Idris sp. 1 HC-2018, assembly GCA_022817325.1. Taxonomy (NCBI): domain Eukaryota; kingdom Metazoa; phylum Arthropoda; class Insecta; order Hymenoptera; family Scelionidae; genus Idris; species Idris sp. 1 HC-2018. The sequence continues at coordinate 19,145 of JABFPM010001403.1, read as the reverse complement.
TTATTTCGGACCTATGATGGGTGCTGATTGCACGAATGATCGGTCATCAGAGTAGGCATACCATTTAGCCCATCAATCGGTTAATTATTTTTAGTCGATTTGATTTCTATTTATGCGCTTATACATAATTGTTGAAACGTCAATGGGCATCGTTATTTACGAGTCAAGAACAATTAATAAATTGTAAAAAAAGAGGTTGCTTGTCGTTTCAACAAACAGCGCGGATTAAAATGCTTTTTTTCAATTCTGTATTTTATTTTCGCTTGTCGCACAGATAATTTGAATTTTGAAAACAGATTTTCTGTGTATACAGTCAAGGGAGAAGAAACGCGACAAAACAAAATGCCGGCTTTTTTTATTTTGCAATCGCGTTATTTTTTTGTTTTCGCTCAGAGAAAAAAAGAAAAAGAACGAAACAATCTGTTCGCGTCAATTTTTGTGCCACGAATTCAATCAGTGTGCCGTCAATAAGAAATGAGACATGTTTTTTTGTTCTTCTTTGTTAACGTATAGAACGCTTTTTAATATCGTTTTTGAACTAAAAATAAATTTATCGTCTCTGATTAATAATAAGAATGTGTTAAATAATGGAAGAATAATGTAATTTTTTTTTCATTTAAAATATCTCCACGAAAATGACTACTGAATTTGTAAATAATACAATACCTTCAAATGTTTAAATTAAGTGTATTTATTAATTTTGACATTTACTTTCAAAAATAACAACATATTTTTCTACATTAAATTTATTCATAATAAACTTAGTAATTTGAATGACAATATTTGTTTTACATTGTAAATAATATTTCTTTTATTTGAATAACAAATTAAAAAACAGTTGAATAAATTAAGTTATACTTTAAATATTAATTTGATTCAAACGTTTTTTCAACGTCACTAAGATTTTGATGTTAGAAACATTACTTTAAAATAAATTTTATCCAAATTATAAGTTACAATTCACTTTCAGATCATTTCATATTATAATTAAATAAAAACTTTTGACAAGTAACTATAAAAATAATCTTGGTTGCAAAAAAAATAGGAAAAAAAACCAAGAACCCTTAATATTCCTTTGATCAAAACAAGCAACAACAAAAACTCGAAAAAGAGATAAACTTGGATGATGTAATCTCGTAATTAAAAATGTATAACATCGAACATGCGACATACAAAAATGCAACAAGATATACGAATCTTTTGTCCACTTACTTAAGGAATTTTAATTATTATAGGATTTATCCCGACTTATTGAATATCCAACAACTTTCAATCAAAACTCCTTAATTGGCCTACTGGTACGCTTCAAATGGCTTTTAACACTTATCTCATTGAAACTCATTAACAATTGTTCAATCTTCTTGAAATCTCATCATCAAGAAGAACAAGAGAGATTAAAATAAAATAAAAAAATGAGTAAAATGATAAAAAAAAGTAGCAAAAAAACCATTAAAAACAACTTTTTCCCTGAGCGCGCTTGTCCTAACACTAGTTGTAATTTCTTGGCTTTTATCGCAGTGCCGTGCCCGCCTGCCTGCGTTCCTATCTATCCTACTTACCGTCCTACCTAATCGGCTATCTAAAGTTTTGAGTAACTAAGTCACAAGGCGCGATCGTCGACGAATCAACAGCGCTCCCGAACGTCTCTGCGAAGAAGCTCACCTCCCAACAAGTAGAGGGCGTTCGTGGTTCTTGCATCCGTTCGAGGTCGCGAATCGTCACAGTATATATATATTTTTTCTTTTTTTTTTTCTTTTTATTTTCGGTAAAAAAGACACGACAATCACAACGAAATTAAGCTCTCGCTAAATAAGTGCGCTTGCATCGAAGCTCTGAACACATTAGGAACGAGAGACTACAGGGAGACAAAGAAGTTGAGGGGACAACAGAGCGACAGAAGCGCCATCTAACCGCTCGTTTCAAAGTCACAGTGGACGATCACAAATTGTTGTCTTTTCGAATCCAGATCACGTTTTGCCAATGCAGGCCCCATTATATTTCTAATTTGTTGTCACAACATTCACTGTACAAATGACCAGCTCTCTTTTAAAAGTTCGCATTTTACGTATTTCAACTGAGATCACTAATTTCAATCATCAAAATAATCATTGCCATTATCAACCAATGGCAAAAACGAAAATCATGATTGGCGAATGACTTGTTGTTTTCTTCTCTCATACCGTTCAACAACCTGGAATTGATTGCGTTATTGTGTTCCAGATGTCTTTTCTCAATGCGGATCGTTCGTTGTACGGTATATACAATGTATATGTATAACAATTACAGCGACTTGAGTTGCCCACCGGACGATCCGAGCAAACTTGATTGAAGTAACAAACGTAAGGAAGCGAGCGTTATTCTTTTATTATTATTTTTTTTGCGCGTGTCGACGTGTGCGTAAATATGCCTTAACTTATCCGTCTTCAAACTCATCGTCTACGTCGTCTTTAATCATAATCCAATTTGTTTTCTTTTTTTACGTCTCGAGAGATGTTTGAGCGCCATCTGTGCGAGGTAGAACGATCGAGGCGAGAGGGCGCCATGTGTAAATTCCGCCGCGTCAGTCTGGAAGTTTAAGCGAGCTTTTTTTCCGTATTGTTGTTGGCGACGTAGCCGTTGTTGGTGCCGTTGCTGTAACAGCTGTTATATTCCTTGCTGTAGATCGTCGTGTAGGTGGAGACGCCGTTTTGTTTGGGCTTGTCCTCGTCGTCGCCGAGCACCGGCATACACGCGCCGCCATTTGAGCTCTTCGCCGAGCCATTTTGGTGAACTTTCGATCTGCCTTTCGACGCAGAGTACTTTGATTTGTAGAAATCGGAGAAGAGGCCTAAGAAGAGCACACCGTGGAGTCCAATCCAAATCATGAAACTGCGCGGATAGTCGCAGTCGATGAACAGCAGTTGGAACTGGTGTGACATTATCAGTACGAATTGCACCTGCAAATCAAAAAAAATATGTTAACAATTTAATAAACGTGTGCTGAAAGTAAAAATACTCAATAATTATCAACATGAATTTTATCTCGAGACGAATAAATGAAAAACAACATTAATGCAACTTTGTTGCTTAAAAAAAGATATTTCATATAAAAGAATGGAGAGAAAATTAATTGAATTTTTACATAAGCGTTCAGAAAAATGCTGACAAAGATAGTTTGAGTAGCAGTCAAGTATTTCTTGAAGGCAAAGTATGTTTTAATGGAAAATCATGTTTAAGAGAGACAAAATCAAAAAATGTAAATTACGAAACGAGTAATAAGATTTTTTATAAATTATATTAATTAACAAAATTTTTAACTAAGAGTCTATACAAGTTAAAACAAACAAAAAAAAAACAAATTTTTTTAATACATAATTTTTGCTCCAAACATGCTCAAACTAAATTTAAAATTATTTGTTAATAAATAAATGATATTTAAATAAAATCGAAATGTTATCTCTGCGAAAAATTAAAAGAGAATGAAACTAAATGTAGTAACGAATTTTAAAGTAAAGAAAATGTATGTTTTCAGTTTTTATTTATTCTTTTAAATGAAATAGTTTCTTTCCTTAAAGGTTTAATAATATTTAACGATTGAATTTAAGTTTTATTGTGTTAGGCGAAATAAATGTTTTTTATTTTCATTAAAATATAAGATTGACATTAAAAGACATTTATCTTATTTCAACTTTTGCCACTTTAATAGATTGTTTCACTCTATACAAAGTAAGCGAAATGATTAGTTTTGTATCTTCATTTCAACTTAGCTATTCATTATTTAAATAAATCATGCATTCATTATTGTAATGAATACGAGCTAATAAGTTGTTGAAAGTTTAGATACCAGTAGACATTGAATGATCTTATATATGAAAAATCTAAAGTTTCATGAATTCAGTTTTCTGTAATGTACTCAATCATACTTTTAAAATCACTAAAATATATTTAATGTAATTATTTAAAGGAATTTTTTGCTTAGTAAAAATCATCATTGACATAAGATATTTAGATGTTAAAATTCAAAAACAAATCAAATTCCACGAATTAATGTATACTGCTAAAGTTTGGAAACTTTCTCTTGTACTATGATTGAAAGATAATCATCAGAAAAATTCCTGAATATACAACGAATGTTTTGTAAAATGAACAAAATGTTTTTCCTGAATTGAAAATATCCAATTATAAACACAATTTAGCTTGTATCTTGTTTGCTAATAAATATTAGTTTGTTTCTTTGAAAAATGTTATAAGCAAAAAAAGGTTATATAATATGTATCTTATGTAAAATGTTGTTCTTGCATTTTCAATCAAAAGTTGTTTCACCCAAAATGTGCAATTTTGCTTGCAATAAATAAATAAAACCAATCAATGTTCTATTTTACTGTTTTAAATTCTATTTCTAATATAATAAAATAATAAATCTAATAATAAAATTCTAATATTAGAAAAAAATATCTAAGAGTTGAATTAATTTTTTAAAATCGAAAATAATACATTCAGATTATGTTAATGATAATAATCTGATTCGTAAAAACAAAGAATTCATTTGTCATCTACGTAACACTTCAAAAGAAACTTTAAAACGAAAGCTTTTATGATACAAAGTTATAAAATAAAAAGTAAAATTCCAAAAGAAGTGTTCTATTTATAAAAGCTTTCAATGGATTAAAATCTTAAACTTTCAATTCTTGATTATAATTTACAGTTTTCACAAAATTTCTGCACAAAATTTTTACAAATAAATACTTTGTTTGAAAACAAAAAAAAAATTCATTCAATTCTTAAATAAGAAAATGTAATTGCAATGATTTTGTTGAAAGTAATTATCCGAACTACTTGTTTTTCTTATCAAATGAAAAATATAATTCGTGACAGAACAGAAATATTATTCAGTAGTTGAAGAAATAAAAATTGCGTGCATAAAATAAGTCGGTAATTTTGTGGCATTGAAATTATCACATTCAAAAGCTCATTTGAATATTCGTCAATTATAAGAACCGCTAATCGTGACCTTTTTGTGCATGAAAAAGTTTAATAATCTGTTACTTTAAAAAGATGTGGTTTTCTGTTTCAACTTATTAACAAAGTATTATACTTTTGAGAAATAAAGTGGACTTGATTTTTTGCAAATTCGTTTCTTATAGTTTCGAGTAATTACCTTCTGAGGGGAAGATTTTTCGTTACATCATTTATAAAAGTTAATTAACTAATATCAAAGTAGGGCACATTTATTGAACACGAGCCAAACTTTAAGAGCTAAATATCGACGTCCACAATCTCATGAAAAATTTTAATTTTATCTTTCGGCAAAATATTGTTATCAAAATTTCACCAAGTTTTTATTAATGTATATTTAATTTGGCATAGATTAAAACTTCTGATCGGAATGACAGATCATTTTGAATAATCCTTTTTATTAATACTATATGAAAAAAATTTATAACTCTTATCATCGACCGTTTTATTATATTCTCTTTAATGATTTATTTTCAATTCTTATATTTATAAAACAAGAAGAGCATGGAAATCAGAGTCAAAAGTTTCCAGTTTTTTTAAATACTAAATTTTGACAAATCGTTTGCATTTAATCGTAAAAAACAATCGAATCAATCATTCTTTTTTGAACGAAAATATATTCCAATTAATTTACGTTTCTGAACCATTCAAAATGTGCTTCGGATAAATTACCTCTATGATGTTGTTTCAATAATTTCAATCAGGTAAACACATAATACTGATCGATATTTCTATCATTACAATCGACCTATATTGAAGCAATAATTGACTTGTACTATAATAAAGATATTTTTCTTCGTTATCTATTTAAAAAATTATGTTTTATGACAATATTATATGATTTTCTTCAAATGAAATATTAATTGTTTAACAAATTAACAGCAGATAAGCAAAAAGTTAACTGACAAAAGTGAAAAGAATTGCGAACTCTTAAAAATAATTGTAAAATTTAAGGGGACGGTCAAGCGAAAAATGATGAAAAATCAAGAAAAATTGAAAAAAAATGTTATAGCATTTTTTATCACTTTAAAGTATCTACTTTCGTGTGGTGAAAATGAATTTTTGGAATCTCGTTTAAAAATAGTGAAATTTACAATTTTGCGTGTAATAACAAGCAATAACAAAATTGAATTTCAAATTGATTTTTCTCGAAACTACTTTTTTCTTCATTTCTCTAACTTTGAAATGTTCCTTGCAGGACAATTTTCATCCGATATACTATTTTGTTTAAATTGTAGATAATTCAGCTGCCCATAAATTGTATTAGCGGATTTTGTTTAAACAAATTTGCTCAAAAATTATTAACAATAAACTGCAAAAAGTACCCGATTTTAGCCTGTTTTTTCAATATTTTTCACTTGAATAGTGATAACTTTTTTATTTTGTTGTTTATCAAAATTTTGTAAATACAAATATTGTTGTCCACTAAATTATCAACATTAAAAAAAATAGTAAATCGGATGAAAATTGGCGTGCAAAGAACATTTTGAATATGACTCTTTTTCGTGCAATTGTTTATAAATAATTAGTTAATTATTTATTTATAGCTAATTTTCAATGCAAATTCTGAAATTAGCATCTGAGTGCAATCAAATAAAAAAAGTCTCGCAAAGATTGGTTAACTGCCGAAAATAGCACTTTTGCTACACTGTTCCCTTAAGATATCAATGAATGATTGCGAGACATTCATTGAACATACCATTTGTAAAGTGGTAAGATATTTCTTCCACCAAATGTATTTCTGGAACTCTGGTCCCATTGCCGCTACCATGTAGTAAAAGTACATGATAATGTGTACAAAAGTGTTGAGAAGGGCAAAGAAGGTACTATGGCCGCCTGGCGCGAACTTCAAGCCCATCCAAACGGAAGCGGGCATTATTCCGTGGTGAATGACGTGTAGCGTTGATACATGCTGATTTTTCTTTCGCAGAATAAAGAAAAGCTGAAAACACACAAACAGATATTTAGCACCTAATAAAATTGTCCTTTTTCATTTTGTATAATTTTTTTTCCTCTTTTTCAGTTTTACTTAATCTTGACAAAAGTGAGTTCCGATTGTGAGACTTCGCGGAAACGATCGTCAGTCTTATGCAACAATTGCTAATACCTTGGCTTTCAGACTACGCAATCTTGACGACCGTTTGTTTGAGTATTTGCGTAATTCATTTTGTGACGTTATGGGTTTTCCAAAAAAAGTAAATTTAACTGTTTTTAAACGCTTTTGTTTTTTGTCTCATAAAGATTTAGTAAGATTACCAAAAAAAAATTCAATTTTAATGTTTTATAATGTACGATATGATTACAGTTAATGAGTGATAATAACAAAAGAAAAAAGAACAGGAAAAAGTACATTTGATCTGGAAAAGGTTGCGATTAATGAGCTCTAGATTCGCGGTCAGGGTGAACTTTATTCTGAACCTTGAAAACATACAAGACTTTCAAATGAATGTGACAGAAAATAAATGAAAAGAAACGTTGGTAGACCACAGGATGCATGGAGAAATTCATTTATGAAGTGATCAACATTCTTTAATAATACCTTTTATTTTTGCTTAATAAACAATGACAGACGTTCCTTCGAGTCAATGAAATAATTCTAATGAAAGTGAGATGTAATTTTTTCTTTTTATAATTCTTCGGTAGAAATTTTAATTTGTACTGAAAAGCTTCATACATTATTAAATACAAATAAAAATTTAGAATGTCATAATGAAAAAAAAAAACGTATAAAATGTCAAAAAAAAAGTGTTTTAAAAATATTTTAAAATAATCTTTATGTTTCCAGTTTCTTTGCATTTTCTGCAAATTAGTTGGAAACATTTTGCTTTGCGATGAACCTTGTAACGCACAAAGAAGTATTCTGAATTGTTAATGCAATGATAATTCAGCTAGAGGTTGTTTTTAACACAAATATAATTTTTTTCCAATTCTTAAAAATTATTTGTATAAAAGAGTATTTCTTGTTAGAATTTTTCAATTAACATTTCAGATCAAATAAATGTTGTTAGATTTAAAGATTTAAATTTTTTCTTAAAACTTACAGTATCAAAAAACTCGGTGAATTTGCTGAAGTAATACCACCAACATGTATTTGCCATTCTAAGGGCTAAAGGATTGTTTGAATAATCTACTGGCTGACACCTAAAGCTATATCCTCTTGCCCATCCACTCATTAAATACTGAAAAAAAGTTAAAACTGATTATTTCTTTAGTCAACATTTTGTAGAAAATTTCAAAAACATGCACGAATGAGAATTAAACAAATAAATAATTATTTTATTTGGTAAATTATATTTATATTTTTACACTCAATTGAATTTCAAATTATTCACTTTGTATGAAATTTATTTACCATAACTATTAACTCAATTGCACATGTTTTAATACAACAACTTAATTCATAAAATAATGAATTCAAACATTTTTATTCAAAATATCAAAGGTGTAAGGTCAATATTGTATGACAGTTGTAAAAGGGAAAGGCACTTATTCTGAACATATATAATTATAATTGAACTTAAAAAAAATTATGTATAAATAAAAAAACATTATTTGCATCAAGTGTTCGTAAGTTATTGAAGGAATTTCTGAAGAAAAGCATCGAGTAAACGGCAGTTTACGAAATAACGAGGATATCAAAGTTCAATTTGCAAAATGATTTTTATTACTATTATTTTGTCTTCGAAAAAAGATGAGAAATTGAAAAAGACATACATATAAAAGAATATCATTTAAATAAATGTTTTAAAAATGATTTATACTAGCACATATTGAATTTGAAAGATGTATTTTCAAGTTTGGTCGAATAATAATTGGTTGTTGATTTCAGTAGTGTAAGCATCTTAACTCAAATCCGCTGTTTAACAATTCCATGCATACGCGAGTCTTTTTATGACGTCGTCTCATACATTTGCAAACTTGAGAACGTAAGCTTATACTATATATATATGTATTCGTAGACATTGTGTGTAGTGGTGACCATATATAGTTGCCATAATATGCCACTAGGTCACTATATATACACATGTACACTGTACGCACGGATATGGATACCTTTAAATGAAGAATGATAATCAAAGAATGCGCTGTAACTTTCATTGCTTTTCTTCGTCTGTCGCTTTTGTCAAAACGAATTTATTTTTACTTTATGTTTTCATGCTACGATTTCTGTTTTTCAATCAAATTAGAATAGATGTTTGCTTACATTGCAACGTAGTTTTTCATAAATTTCAGTTTCTAATTGCGATTTTGAGAGCAAAAATTGAATGGAAAATACAGTATTTTATGTATTTGATAAGAGTCGTTTTAACTCGTATTACAATGTTATTATTTTAACAAAAATCATTTTGATGAATGCAAAAGTACTTTGAAATGTATGTTTTTAATGATTTATTTTTATTTAATTAATTAATGTTTTAATAATTTAAAACATGTTTTAAGAAAATCAATTAATAGTAAGACGAGAATTTTACTAGTGCTGATTCAATGAATAAAATATAAATTTTAATGATAAAAAATTGAGCCTTTTATTTTATGAATCAATAATGTAGAAACGTGATTTAAATTTGAAATTTAGTTTTATAAGTGGCGTTTTGGAAATGTCATATGGATGGTTTTTACGAAGCATGTTAAGTCGACTTCAATTAGTCGATGATAGTCAAGAGTCCTCTGTTATGGATTTCATTTATATTCAATTAAGTGAACTGATTGTCAACCCATTAAAATCGTGTGTCACGAAGATGTTGCGTTACACATTGTAACTCAAATGTTGGACTTTATTCCCTGAGCACCTGTTGGAACTTTTTTTACAAACTTCATATATTTTACCGTAAAAATCATTCATTAAAAACAAGGTAACAAAATTTAAAAATCAAAATCAGTCACTGTTATAAAAAAAAAATAATAAATTGATTCAAAATATTTAGCAGTTTACATTTAAAATGAAAAAAATAAATTTCATGTAATAAATCTGATATAAATAAATAACCATATACATTTAATGTTATACATGTATAACTTCATATGTGTAACTTTGTTTTAAATTATATTAAAATTTTGATACTATGATATTAGTTTATATTTTTACGGATATTATTTTTAAAAATATAAATGTTATTATTTTTACATTTTAAGTAACATCTAAAAATATATTCATTGTAACTCAAAATTTGCAATTTATATAAATATATTTATTTACAAGGTACAAATATATGTGTCTGTAAATAAGCATAACTGTAATATTTATTGCACGAGACATACTAAGTGTGTGCTGCATGCGCGAAGGTATTTCATAAGACTGCGACCTAATCTGTATGTAGTAATATATGTATAATATATTAAGACGATTTGGTTTATGATCGAAATTTTGCTGCTTTTATTTGTGCACGGAAAAATTCTATTAAATAACATAGCTAATTATTGTAATGTAAAACACTTTTTCGTTATATTTGTTCTTCATCATTGTACACTGGTTTGTGATTCCCTGTCACACAAAACATTGTAAAATTAATTGAAGAAAATATTGCAGCAAGAAGAAACTAATTTTAACAAAAAGTTGTGATTTTTATCAAATTTTCAAAATTCCAGAAATTTTATTTACATCTTTTTCTTGAAAAGTTAAATTAAATATTAATTCTTGTATAAAAATAACAGTTTTACAAAATTTATTAATTTTAATCGACGAACTTATAGAGAATATTTTTATATTTGTTATATTGTTTTAATAAATTATTATTTCATTTAGCTATGATAACATAATGATGTTTTTAGCAAACTAAGTTGAAAAGTTTAAACATGAAATGCACAAGCTGTTATAATTTAAAACACATACCAGGACACTGTAAGCCATTAATATAAAATTGATTGACAGTTTTATATTCATTTATCAAATTTGAAAAGAACGTCTAATAAAAATGTAAAAAGAATAGCTAACAAAAGCGTTAATCAAAACCTATCGTTGCCCAGTTTACGATTATACTACAGGCAATTGCATTTATGTTGGCTCATTTTCAACGTGTACACTGTATTACGCTACTAAATGTGTTTCAATGATTAAGATGTATGCTCAAACTAAGATCCATTTTCCGTGCATGTAATTTCATTTTTGTGATACTCAGAGCAAGTTTGCAACTTTTGAGTGGCATTTATTTCAGTTAGATTATTCCCAATAAACGTGGTTAAATTATTAATCAACGTGTTCTTGAAACAATAATTAATTATTAAACTTATTACAGTTAATTATTTGAGGAGTAATTTTGCCGTAATGATGAAAACGAATATGGTGCATTTTCTTCTTGGCATCATGTTACGCTCATCCATTGTACAGAATTGATTTCTGCTACAAAATATGTAACTTGATTTACAATAAGACTTTATTCCAAGACAAATAGATGTTGCTTGCGATAAATTTGATAATCTATTACACTATAATAAAGTGGAGTATCTTGAGCAAATATCTTACAAGAACATCAGGTTACATAATGTTTTAATTGGTGCCAAAAAATGGGAATTTAAGATAATTAAACAAAAAATACATTTTGTAAAAAGTATTTTTAAAATAAACAATTTTGAAAAATTTCAGATGGAAATAAAAACGTTAAAAGTTGCAAAAGAAATGAAGGAGTAAATGTTAAGATCGATATCCATCCAAAGTTAATCAAATAATTCCATTAAAGGTCAATCTGAGCTAATAATTGACAATTCTTCGAGCTTTGTGATATAAATAAACTTACACATAATTTTATACATCTAAAAAAATGTTAATCTACAAGAAATAATAATAAATACATTTTTATATCCATTTATAACTGTTGAAGTGAAGACTTTAAATATTCAAATAAAATTAAAAATAAGATCATAAAGTGGAGCGAAATTATTAATTATTTCAATTTTCTTCAGTAACGAAAAATATCATCTATCATTCATAGAGAAAACTTATTAATGTACATGAAAATATGAAGCATTTGAAAGTTACCTCATAAAATATCCACGTAGAAAAAAGTGTTTGTATGAGATTATAAAATATAAGTATGCGTCGCAAATCGAAAGGCTTTCGGTTCTCCATTAGTTTGGGTCCCAAAGCTTTGCTGAAGTAAGCGTATGACAGGCAAATTGCGATCGTCGGAAATGGACTGCTCATCATAGCCCAATCTCGCACCCTGGGATCTATAATCAATTAAAATTTAATTAATTACATTACACGTGTAAAAAATATATTTGTGTGTTTTTTTCAATAATAATGATTGGTTTTTAATTGTGACTGCAAAGTTCATACTTTGTATTCAATTTTCATGCTTTTTTTTATTTTTAATTGTTTGTTTTTTTTCGAGCAATTTACAGACAAAAAAATCACACCTTTTTCTATCATACTTCATTTTAAGTGTTAGATAAGTCATTTGTAATTATTTATCAGAATTAATTAAAAGTGCTATCAATCATTCATTATCTGCGCGCTCGCCGATAATTAGTTGCTTATGAATCATGCAAATTTATCTCGGATAACTGGCTGAGGGAAAGATACATGTGTAAATAGTATATCAATTATCAATTTTACTATGCAACCAATAATAGTATTAAATTTGTAAACCATTATTAATATTATACAAAATTAATGTTGTATTCAGTTCAAAGTCACAGAACCTTTCATTATAACACTTACATATGTTTGTCAGTAAAACTTTGATTATTATTTATTTTGTGCATAAACAAATTAATTTTAATAAATCTTGAATTTGAGCTTCCTTTTCCTTTCAATTATTATCAATGTTGATTCTTCAATAAATAATAAATGGAATACTGATTTAATATAATTTGTTGCATTTTAAAGTGACTTAATTAGTTATTATTTTTATGTTTCACTGCAATGAACATATTTAAAAATGTAACGTCCTGGCGATTGAGGGGCTTTTGATTAATATAATACTAGCATCAATTTTTATTACGGAGAATCATAATTCAAACATTTGATGCACAACAAAATAAAGCATACAATGCTGAGCTCAATCAACAACGACAGCGTGCTTCAAAATGAGTTGGTTATCAGGTGTAGTCAATTGTGCTTTCTCTTTTCATCAGACGGAAAGGACAATAATTGACCAACGGATCAAGCAAATGAACGATTTATTGTGTACATTATTGACGACTCTTTTGAGAAGCCCATCTATCATTTACGAGAAATGATTTGCCGTCACAAATATGCAAATGATCGTTCCATGCAAAACTCATTAAATTCATAAAACGTTTTCGAATCGAACATACGCTTGCATGAAACTCGCGTTTTGATCAGGAAAAAGTAGTATCGTTGACTTGATTTTAGTTCAAGTGAAAAGATCTTCAATACGTTATTTTGAATAAAATTTCATTTGATAACTTTTTATCAACCGGTTGATAAGAGTTCAAAATATTAAATTTGATTGCCTTAATGAATCGATTGAAGATGGCTTTTTGATTGAACTCTTTCGATAATTGAACTTAATTGAATTAAAGACAGATTACGACAAGATTAATTATAATAATGATGATATTACGGCAATTAAATGTAGTTTATACATTGGAGATGGAGTAAATTAGATAAAACTGGAAGCAATTTTATTGAAATAGGAAATAAAAAGCGAGAAAAAGTAAACTAATAATAAAAATAGGATTCGTTTTGTTAGTCTTGTAAAAGAAAAAATTTTAAGCTCAGCAAATAACATTTGTAACATGGAAGTAACTTTTGAAAAAAAATATAACCAAATTTGCACGTAACTGCTGAACTGAAAGCTCGGAATATGTTAAATTTTATGCTTATGCATTGCAATTCTTTGTATTGAAAAAAATATTACAATTAAGCACAATACGTTTTATGTGAAATTTATTCAAACTATCAGCACCGAAGTTTTTTTTCTTGAAGGCTTCAAACATTATAACAGATTATTATTTCTTACTACACATTAGGGGTTGTCCATAAACTACGTCACTCTGTGCAAGCAGGATAAATATATGATTTTTCACGAAGCAGAAAATGATACGACTATTATCAAATAGCGTGACGTAGTTTATGGACAGCCCCTTATTTGACTGTTCACAAATCGATATAAAAAAGTGAAATAATGATCTGCATTATCAATTAGCTTTGTTTGTATTTATACATTGTACTAATTAATCTTATCGAAATTCCCATCTCACAATTGCGTTTGTAATTATAGTAATTTCTTTGATAACAATAAACGGAAAGTTTCATTTTATTATTTCTTTCTGTCAACAATACTTTGGAGTTTTACATTAAAATGTAATTAAAAGTAAAAGAAAAAGGTACACAAAATCTGATTAATCAATATTTTCTTGTTAATAAATAATCAAACGTTTATTCTGGGGTTTCGAATAATAATTCGCAACCTGCAATAATTAGACTGGAGACACGCAAATGCAACGGGGCCTCGTTGACTTCAAATTCCACGTTTAATAAGGGTGCTCTTTCATAGAAATTACCACAGAAGACTCCGCTCCATTTCTATTCATGTGACCTGATTCTTTCTCGCCCTTTTTTTTGCCATGTCTTCGACCACGCGTAATCCGCATCCGCGCTGAATAACTCGACGGGGCAAATCGCGACAATCCGTTAGCAAGGGATTGGCCTTTTTTTCTTTTACAATGCCGTAATTAGGAATGTTGCCCTAAGCTCTAGCAGCCAACCACAATGGCCGGTCGCTTCAAGATGCAACTGCAGTGGATCCACGATTGCAGAACTGGATAAAGTACGGCTAAACGCAAAAACTTTTGCCATAGGGGTATCAAGCTTTATGAGCATGCAGTCGAAGTTTGAATCATATCGTGGTTAACCCACTTTCAGCGCAATTCTGATGCTTCAGAATCTTTTGCGAACGTGGGACGATGCACTTGATGTCAAAACAGATGAAAGAAAGAAGAATGCGACAAAAGTTTCTCTATTCAACACTCTTGAAAAGTGTTTTTCAAAAATCCTCATGACAAATGTCTTCATTTCAGTCACGTTATCCCTTCAACCACTCTTCTTTTTTTCAAATTTTCAATTTTTGTAATATTAAAAGTATATAAGTTACTTCTAATTTGTTTAAACAGAAACGACTATCTGAAAAGCAATTTAGTGCCATTTTTGTTTAACTGATGTGTGATAGTGCAAAAACACGGTTTATACTATTATGATTTTTAATAACCAATGGATTATCGATAGTTGAAATTGTTTAGAAAACTGTTTTCTCGACTTTTTTATCTAATGAATAACAGAAAATTGTTATCGTATGGAATCTTTACAACATGACTCATTGTAGTCCTACTGAAAAAGGCAAATAGCATTATTTTAAAATTTCTTTTACAAAAACTATTACATAAAGCAAATTTTCTCTTTTTTCAAATATAGTAGTATTTATACCGGACATCTTAAGAATCAATACCTTAATAATGAAAACACGATTTTATGAATAGTAAAATCTAGTGAATAAATCATAACTGTTTGTATTGTAATTATTGACTCCTTTAATTTACTTTGTTCTTTTTATGCTACCTGTATTAAGAAACTAACCAACTATTTAATACTAGAATGGCCGATGAAACATTTTTTATTTGTAACTTTTTTATTTTCAATCCGATTTTTTTTTTTTGATATTTTGTCACTTTTCATATTTAAACATAATTAAAATTTTTTGATAAACGCTATTTTAAACTTTTTTTCATTATTCATAATGCCTATAAATTTTTCAAAAAACTCTTAAAATGTGAAGACACAAGACTTTTGTTACATGAAGATATTTGTCTATACATTAGATTTAATAAATAATAATAACTCTTTGCCCGACCAGAGTCTAAAAAAGTCTAATTTGGCCCATAGTGGGGATCGGGAGAGTGGGGATAAAGTGAAAGGGAATCAAGTCAAATATGACTCCGCCCATACGATTGGGAATTAGAGAGGGGAGATCGGTCAATGAGACAATATCCAAAAACAGGTACATCAATAAATTTTGTTACTAATGTATGCAGATAAAAGCGGAAGCGATACTAAAATTATACAAAATAAGTTTAAATTTATTTAACTAAATGATAACTTTGGATACAAAATTTTATCCGCTTCATTGTGGAAAGTCATTGAACAATTTTTATTTTCTTGTTTCTTCATAAATACATATTTGCAGGTCACTTATATTTTATTATTATTTTTTTCAATTAATTTTACTCCAGAATAAACATATTTTAATTATATTTGCCTTGAAGGGTGATTTTTTTTTTAAAATTATACACTTGAAATGACCTTATAAAAAGAACGTATACTGTGTGTAAATATGAAACATAATTCGAAAGATCAAAACAACGATTCGTTGAATTTTTTGTAAAATATTAACTATGGATATTATTCAGTATATACAATAATATTCAGATAACTCGAAATTAATTATAAAAAAAGTGTGTGATTTTTAAAAGTATTTGTATTCATATCTTTTGTATTATTATGAAAAATCATAAATAATACAATGATTTATTTTTTAAATTTAATAAGAATGTAAAACGAATAGACATTTCGGTGAATTAAAATTAATGAAATATTTAATAAATAGAAAACAATTGTAGAATATATAATAGAGTATATTTTTTGTCAACTCTGATATTTTACAATCAAATTTTAATTTTAATTATTTTCATTTTCTTTCATTTTTGTAAACGTTATACACCAAAAACTACAGTTGGTTTTACACCATGATGTAAAATGAAGAGTACCAACACCTTCTAGGTGTCTAAGGCAGTGATTACCCAGCTTTACTGATGAGTTCACGAGTAAAATCATCATTAAAACTAATAATTTAGTTAGAAAAAAGTCGAATAATATAAAAAAATTTCTATTCACAGATTCTCTGGATGATTGCAGATAATTCCAGACGAACTTAGATATATTTATAAATTGGTATTCAAAGAACAAAAGGAAATTAAATTTAAGCAAATATCAAGTTATGCCTTCTTAGATCTTAAAATAATGACTTTGATCATAAAATTAGTGTTTTGATTTTGCTAATTGTTAAGACAAAATGTCTCTAAGAGATATTTGATATTTATTTTTGATATGAAAAATTTAAAATTTCTAAGAAATGCGTGAGAGATTTTGCATTTATTTTTAGATCTAATTTAAATATAGTACTATTAAAGCTCTGGATATAATGGAATTTAATTTCTAACATTAAAAGATGGCAGCAAAGATTTGCAAAACCTTTTTCGATTTTAAACTTATGTTTAAAAGGGACATTTTTACTTGTTCTGAACCAAATGATAAAAAAATTAGTTTTAAAATGAAAAAAATATCAATATTGTGTTGACATAAAATTATTCAATAAGAATTTGAATGTTTATTATATTCAAAATATCTTTATAAGTTTTATCTGATTTATTTGATCAGATAAAAGTATATATTTTATATCAATTCTGGTTTTGTTTAATTTTTAATTAAATCTTATCACAAGTTATTAAATTGTTGAAAACTTTGTATTATTTGTTATTCATAATAAACGAAATATTTTGTCAATTCAAAAAACCATTAATAATCTTACCGGATTGGTTGTCCATTAGATCCTTGTAACCGTGCACCAGATCTGTCACAACGCTCGTCATCTTGGCGTGTGTCTGCAAAATAAAATTTAATATTTTATAAAATGAATAATAAAATGTAAACATTTTATTGATATATACCATTCAGGAGTATTACAAATATTATTACAATTATATGAAAAAATGACAATTTTTTATTTTTAAATTCATTTTATTTAAAACTTTATGTAGAATAAATACTCTTAAATCAAATTAAACAACAATTTGAAACAGATACATTTAAATAATTTTTAATTTGAACTTTTTGCTGATAACAAACAAATTAGATATTTTATAAAAAATTCAATAATTTATTAATCATTTTTACATGTGTAAAGTGAAAACTGAAATACATAATACGATATACTTTGACAAAGGATGAAATATTAATTTAATAACAACTATGAAACACCAATAAAAAAGGACTTAAGCGTTGCAGAAAAAGATACATTTTGATGGCGATCGGCTTTTCCGGGACGTTTATGCATGCATAAATGAAAGCCCAGTGACGACTGTGGTCGTCCGAAATGCTTTCAAGTAAACACTCCGAGGGGATTACGTATTATTATAGTTGGGTAAATAAGAAACCTTCTCTTATTACTAGCACGACCTGCCAAGAAGTCATTTTAGATTAACATTTTAATCGACTCTTTTGTCGTCATTCCGCGTACTCGTACAAATAATTCAATTTGTTGTAAACCTACGCTAAACAAACAAAAATTCTATAATGCGGTTGTCACTTATTTTGTAATTTTTCATAATACAAAAAAATTACATTATATTTTTTTCAAGTGTGTTAAGAATTTAATCAGAACTTATTAATTTAGTAAGCTCATTTCATTAAATGAAAGCATACAAATTTAAATTAAATTCTAAACATCATATTTTAGTTAATCAAACTAATTTAATTAAGTGCTAACAAATGTAATGTACTGTTCATACATTTAAAAGTAAACACATGAAAAATAAAAATTCTCTTGGGATTTGAACTCGAAAAGCTTGATGTTGAGCCATTAACCTAATACAAAGTGTATTGATGAATAATGGATAGTCTTTGTGCACGAGTTGCAGTAAGCGCTTGAAATCAACGGCCCTTAAAGTAAAACATTAAGGGTTATAATTAATCAACTCGGTGAATCGCTTTCGTGTTGACTTTATTAGATTATGCAATTAATCATAGTTACTCATCTCTATCTCCAAAGTATAACATCATCAACTTCCCAAACTGGGATTAATCTACTATCTGTGTCA
Source organism: Idris sp. 1 HC-2018 (assembly GCA_022817325.1). Classification (NCBI taxonomy): domain Eukaryota; kingdom Metazoa; phylum Arthropoda; class Insecta; order Hymenoptera; family Scelionidae; genus Idris; species Idris sp. 1 HC-2018. The sequence continues at coordinate 317 of JABFPM010001403.1, read as the reverse complement.
CATTGACAAATAATGTCGGGCAAATAATTTCACATCGAAATGATAATTATACTTTTATTTTAATCAATCATAATTCACTAAACGTAGAATGTAACCTTTATTAAATTAATTAAATGTTTTTATTTTGTTTGTAATAAGACAAGTTAATTATTACTTTGATATAGATTAATGAATTGTGACAAGTTTTAAAAATTCTTTTTTTTCATTTACTTAAAATCTATTTTTCATTAGTCAACTCAAAGTCATACCACAATTTTTAATTAATATATATATATATATATATATATATATATATATATATATATATTTCAGTTGAC
>JABFPM010001402.1:4803-20543 GCA_022817325.1 Idris sp. 1 HC-2018 | reverse complement strand
GGTGGGTGGGGGTGGGAACCCAGTCAGACTTATCTTAGCGATATTGGATTAAAACTTATGCCTCTCCTCTCAGCCGCAATATGTTATTTTTTATTGCTTGCGGCTTTGCATAATATTTGTTGGGGTGCGCGCCACCGCCGAATGCTAATTTTAATTTTTATGCCGCAGCGCTGTGTGCCGGACTGCTTGAATTACGATTTCAACGCGGCTCATTTACTTATTTATGTCACGACCATTTCCGACGCAACACATCTCATTACCGTTAATATTTCGCATTAAAAATACTGTTAAAAGTGAAATAGGAGTCCTTAAGGGGCGCGGCCGAGTGGCTTCGCTTTTTTTTAATATCGCCCATTTTTACGAACTAATTAAGTCTTTTAGATCTTTTTAGAACCGCGTTTCGTTTCTTTTCAGTTGTCAATGCGGCCACAAATATATAATAAAATACTCAAATTAATGGATGAAGCTAGAAACTTTTTAATTAATGCTACACAACTTTTTATTGAATGTGTAGTTTTCAACTGAAATTGCCAATGCAAATCTTGGGATCAAAAAAGTGTGTTCTTTTTCTTCGAGGTCTATATTAAGTTGGAAGGATGTGCACCTTGACGGGTATTAAGTTGTTTCCTTCCGTGAGGTATGTCGATAATTTTTTTTTCTTCCACCTAATATCCACCAGGAAACCAGGCTAGCTATAATTTTGCAGATCCAATTTTTTTGGACACTCCCCAAAGAAGAAACGAAAATCAACACACGCAATTGATTGCGTAAAAAAACTAAATTGACAAAAAAATTGGTCAACCTTTTTTTCCGTCAAATCAATACAATTTGGAAGTCCAATAAAATAGCAAATTACCCGGTATTCAATTTTCCGGAGAATGCATTTTATGTGTCAAAAAGTTGGGCGAAATGTAAATTTTTGCGAGTGACCCCCTTATCTTATCGATCAGATCGAAGTTGTATCGTAAAAATTTATAATTTGGAAAATATCATTCCAGTGGGATGAGCTTTATAAAGCGAGAAATCGAAATTGAAGTCATGATGCGGGAGAAATATTTTTGAGCTTATTTAAAGTTTTCAATAAAATATGACGAATTCCAAATGAATCTGGGTGCGTTTAATTTCGCGTGTCAAGTAGCTGGGCTCTCATCGCGGGGTGACCGCTCCGACGAAAGAGGGACGCCGGCCTCGAGCGATAGATTTAGGCGCAGCGCGAAAACGGGGCTGCAACCCTCCGTTCAAGTGCACCCTATCCCTGTGTACCCTCGGCGGACCATTAATAATATACCCATATTGGACACAATTCACCTTGAAATTAACCAGCAGCCGATTGGTAAGCCTGGCCAAATTGACTTCGAAATTGTCAATTTATGAGCGCGTTACTGTATACTTTTGCCATTCGATTCTTACAAATTCTCAAATCAAAACCTACTTTTGAATTTCGCGAAAAAACGTTTATCTTTCAACTATCGAAAAGTAAAAAATAGTTCACTCAATGTTGAAAAATCAAAATTGCGATAAATTTTCTCTTTATCTTTCTAAACTGCACAGTCATTAGTGTCAAAAAGTTAATTATCATTCGTAATTATATATTGAACTAAAAATTTTTTTCTTCTCAACTGTAAATCAGATTTTAATCTGAATTATAAGCTGCACTTGTTTTCGAAATAATAATAATGTAATTTCTTTTTTCTTTAAAACACTTTATATTTAAATTATAATAAATGTATAATTTCTTTCACACACAATTCTTTGCACTTTTCGTGCGTTCTTTGCAATAATGAACTTTTTCTGCTATTCAATTGCGCGGTATTATTCTCATCGCTGTCAAGTGCTATATGTTTACGTATGTTCGCGTTCATGCTCACGTTTAACACGTACGTTACATGTTTGCAATTATATCAACGTCTTGGCGCACACTTTCCCCTCCCCTGCGAACGCATTCGTTCTTGTTTGCGTACATATATATATATATGTAAACGATATATACAGTATACATTCTCATGTGTGCACCCGGGCCGCACGCGATTACGTTCGCGTGACACAACTGCTCGACTTCGGCTCCTCCTCTTCTTCTTTTGCTTCTTCTTCTTGTACCTTCTGGGTTTGGGTTTTCTTCTTCGTCGGCGCACAAAATTGAATGCGACTAAATAAAACGCTTCACATAATGACAGAAAATACGCGCGATGGCTATTCATTATTTATCGTTCAATATGCTAATTTTTCGTATTTACATTCTTATATTGTTCACATTCTGCGCGTGTTTGGTTCCGTTTCTTCTTCTTCTTCTTCTTCTTCTTCTTCTTTCCGTCCAAAAATTTTAACAGCCATTATGTTAAACCTTTTTTTCGTATATACAAAGTATTTCTCGTCAAGAATGTTTCTCGTTGTGGTTTATAATAAAGGTTTGTTTCTTTTGAAAAGTCTCAATCTTGATTTATTTTTATGTAACAACCCTCTTAGATCTGAAAATTATGAAACCACGAAAAATGATATTTTTTAACCTGCATTATTTTGATGTGCTTGCAAATTACAAAAAATGCAGTATACAAAGTTTTAGATTTTTCTTCATGAGTTTTTGTATGTTTAATAGTTATCAATCAATAAATAATTGCGTATTTTAGAAACTCCAATTAAAATAAGAACATTTTGAAAAAACCACAAATATATACTCAGCTGTTCTTTTTGGAATCTTGGTGAAAGTTTTTTAACAACAAATTATTTTGATACACAAATATTTCTAAAGATAATATTGTTTTTTTATTAGTTTTTCTACACTTTTATGAAATCACTTAATAATAAAACAAAATTTATGAGTAACAAATTTGTTGAAAAGCATGACCATGTGTTTTCGAATGAAATTTCTTTGAAAAATACGAAAAATTGACCCTTAAAAATAAGTATTGATATACATAAATCAGATTGGCATCAAAACGCATGTAGATCGCCGATCACGATACCACGACAAGCAGATGAGAACAGTGTGATTTATTGCGAGTACTTTAATTGTTTTAATCACATGGTTTCCGTAAAAAATGTACGTGTGAAAAAAACTACGCAGGTTTTTTTAACAAAATCCCATTTGCTAATTATTAAAATAAAGCAAAAGTAAATTAGTTTTAAATTCCATTTTTTTCTGACCGATTTAAGAGAGCGCGCTGTTAGTTACAGCTGAGTCGTCTCAAAAGGAAGATTTTAGTTGAAAATAATCAAGTTGGTTCGGTGTGTTGTTGACGTATAAAAGTCGAAGTCAATGCGATTCAAACGTTCGTTCACGATCGTTGCCCTTGTTTGTCATCGAGTCATTCGGCTGCACGGAAATGTGTTAGACGATCTCGCGTCTGCGTGACGAAATGATGGCAAAGACCGTGTTAGTCAAGCTCTCGGCAAAGAAAAATGGTTAATCGCGTGCAGTTATAGCCTATCCACGCGATCAATCTGCAAAACCCTTTGTGCAAAATTTCAAATCCGCCGGCTTTCTTTGTTTGCAAAAAAAATTCATTTCTTCTTAACTTGTTGACTTTAATTTTTTCGTTTTTGATAATATTTTGTTTTTTTGTGCTATTTGTCGAGATTTTCCGTTTCCAAATTCACAAATATTTCGCGAAATTTGTACAAAATATAATTATTTAATTACAATATATTTAAAGCTATATTTAAAAAAAGTATTTCCCAATTTTCAGAAAAAAAATGTAATGAAAAAAATTGTCTCATGCAGTGAACAACAAAATTCCAACGGGTTAACAGAAAAAATTGGATGGAAAAATTTGTTTAAATATATCCTTTTAATTTGTAATCCATAATTTTGTAGTTTAGTTGTTTTTGTTTGTTTGAAAGTATTTTGAACTCGGCAGGTGTATTTTGAAAAAATTCTTGATGTTAATAAACGTCGTTTAATTTTCGTTGAGAGTTACTCGATTACATAGCATTCGTTCGCAAAATCGTTTCGAATGATCGTGATCGATTTATGTCTGTAACTGCTGCACACCTTTTCTATAAGCACGCACGAAATAAGAAGGCTCTTCGTTTTCACCACGCAACTTGAGACTAAACCAGAATTAAGTCGACACGTCTGACACTGATCCAACAAATTGCATCTCTGTACCGTTTGAGAGATTAGTTGCCTTTTTTATTGCCTTATTTGTGAATAGACAATTTTCAAAGAACTCAAAATAAATCTTGTAATAACTTGTATTTCAATTTTATTTTAATACATTTAATACCAATAAGACAAAAGAAACCAATATTTTATTTACTATTAAAAATCAATTTGAAGTCGAAAAATTGGGAATATAAAATGTACAATATTACAAATGCAGTGCACACAAAGTTATCCCTCGTGTAATAGTTCATTTTAATCAAACAGCCGGTGTTGTTGAATGATTTTTTTGTTTTTTGTATTCGTATCCTTGTGGATAACCTCTTCCAATCAAGCTGCTATTTTCATTTGCCTACCCTAGCATGGAAAAACCACAAAACCACACTCACTCAAACATTCCGTATTTGCTCAATCAGACGCGGTCTATCTCGTTTTGCGTGAAACCAAAAACCTTTTACTTAGCACATCACAGGAGCGTGCATTTCATTCACGGAATGTGTGCTCCGAAATAAATAAGAACAGCAAAATGTACAAAAATTTATTATCGCAAGTTTTGTATTTTAATGTTCTGCATCAAAAAATGGTAGTCCTTAAAAGTCTGTCGATTAAAAAAGGAGCGAAAAATGCAGCTCAAAGTCAAACGCTAACAAGTACGTATTATGCGAGCTAAGCGTTTAAGTGCGCTCTTGTTTTCGGTGTAACACGAAACTAAGCGGTTTAAGAGATCAGCGCCGCACAACCGGCCGTCTGAAGAATCGTCTGGATATATCTCGTGCGTGAGGAACCAAACGGAGAAAGCAAAAATGTGGCTCTGAGGCGAAGCAACAAGGATGTCTGCAGATCGACGACGCGAAGAACTCACTCAGGACGAGTTTTTGAGGTAGCGCGGTTTTAGACAGAGACGAAAGGAACAAAAAATTGAGATGCACAATAAAAGACAAAAAAATGAGCTTGATTTTGATACACGGCCCGGTCAAACAATTTCACACTTTTGCAAAAGAACGATCCTTGTTGCGTTAAACTGCTGGTACAAAGTTTGATAATAGTTTTTAATTAATTGATAATAATAACAATTGGTTATTTTAATTTGTAAATTATTTATAACAATTTTAGTTTATACAAAGTAATTTTCTGTTAAACGTTTTTACCGATAACGCCATCTGTCTTTTGATTTTGCTTCAAAAAGTATTACTTTAAAGCAAAAAATGTATGAAATTTACATGTGGACTTTGATGAAAAGAATAGAATGACTTTGATTTAATTTTTTTTTAATTTTAATTTTTTTTTGACAGATTATTGATGAAATTTAATAAAATCAGTGGAGTATTGGAATAAAAAATTTCGATAATAATTTTGTATTACAATATAATTTAGTAATTAAATATTCATTTAAACCGTCAGTAAAATAGAAGGAATTTACAATTATCATTATCAGTTTTTCATTGAACCCAAAATGTAATAAAATGTGTTATACAATTTTATTACAATTACATATTCAATATTATTCAACAAATGTAAATTAATATAGAAATGTTTTGTTCAGTCGTTCTAAGTCCCTGAAGGATTTGAGCATTTTATTTTTTTTAATGATTTCATCTATTTTCGAAAATTTAATCGTTATCAAAAATAATGCCATATTTGCAATAAATTGTATCCTCAAACTGTAATCTAACTTGATTTATTAATAAATAAAATTATGCATTATTTGTAATTGCAAACATAAAAAAAAAATTAAAATCAGAAAGAATCTCATCACGTTGTGTATAACTCTAACACACATTCGCAAAGTAAGTGTGCACGCGTGAACGCCTAACTGGCGCTTGTCGCTATGAAAAATGAACACCCCTGCCACTGCAGCTTGGCTCCTACCTAACTACCACGAATCGCATCGGTTCGGTGCTTACCTTTCTCTTGTTTCTACACTGTTGTCTTCCGAACCTTGTAAACTTTTTCTGTAACGAACCAATTTTTTTTAAACCCATTCAAAAATTTTAAACCTAAAAACAACTTATAGCACGTTTTTTACATAAAAAATTCTTTAGATCGAAATAATTTTATTAACGATAAGGCTTGTATATTTTTAAAATGTTCAGTTTTAAAAATAAGATAGAGAAAATGGTTCGCATAAAACATTCTTTAAATTTAAGTAATTTTAATTGAATATTAGGTTTGGATAGTTTTAGTTCTGAAAATAAAAGATTAGTGAATTTCTGATTGCAGTTTTTCAAGTGAAAAAGTTTTATAAAAAGATGTACGTAATTATGATTATTTGAGGGGCAAAAAAAAGGGGCAATTGGCTATTCAAGTTTGCATAATAATAGAGAAATATAACTGGCCTCGGGGTAAGAGCATTACCTCGATGGCAATTGTCTTTAACGACAGTAACTCTCTACAACTGTGTAACTTCAGGCCCGGGAGACCACCAAAGAGAGCCTCCGTTGGACTTACCCTGGCAGCCAGCCATCTGGCAGCAACGACTGCGCACCATACACAACACCTCAAGAAGCATCGCATGGACAACGGAGATTATTATGAGAACGGACACCTGGGTGAGTGTTACTCTTTCATAAATCTGATATTGGAAATTAAACTTATCCGTCTAGATAAATCAACAAACAGAAAAAAATTAATTAATATTTTACGAAAGTATATAAGTATATAATCTACAACGAAAACCACTGCCCACAATGTTGAATAAACTTGTACAAATGTTGTAAACATTTTGAATAAGTTTATTAGAAATAATAATTTTCAAGTTGACATTATAACGTAGACTTACACGAAATTTGAAAAGACTTTCAGAGCAAGTTACATAAGTTTTAATATATTATTAAGTAACATCAATAATTAATAAAATTAAAAGAAGAACTTGTAATGTTAATTGTAAAATAAAATAGTTTTTGGAAATGAAAAAGTTCAAAGTTTTAAAATAACAACAATTGAAAATGAATATAAATTGAAAGAATTGATATTGAACAAATGCCAAGTATAAAAATAATGATATTTCACAATTTGTTGTGATTAAAAATAAATGCAATTATAGTAGTATCTATTTTAACTTTAAATTAACAGACTTCAGAAAAAGTTTTTTTAAAATAATTTAAAATTATGATTTGTAAAGTAAAATAAATGATATTTGCAAGCATAATACCAATACAGAAACAGAAAATATACGAATTTGGAAACAAACATGCATTCTAGAATTTATAATATACTATAATATACCTTCATTATCTTATATTTTTTAGTATAATGTTTAATTAAAAGTAATAGTTTTCAAGTTAACATTACAACGTCAAGCTATAAAAAACTTCGAAAAAACATATTTCCAAAGCAAGTTATTCAAGTTTTTGTTACAAAATACCAAAGAGTATTTATTATTTATACCATAAATTTATTGAAGCTTTTGAACAATATTTATTGACTATTTTAATTAAAAACTCAAACGAAAGCAATAAACAAAAAAAATCTATAATTATTTATCAAACATTTCGGCTATAATTTATTGATTAATTATTGTATTTATTTATTTATTGCTTTTCGAACAAAATGTTTTAGCTAAATTTGCCTCTTTTTGCTCAGCGATTACGATAAAAAGTAACAAAAATGAACAATTTGTTTCACATACAAATTACATCAATACACAGGGAAACAAAAATTCTCGACAAAAAATACAAACTCCTCTTAAACTCTAAATATTAAACAACTTTAAAAACTTGTTAGACAAACAAACGTAACATTTGATTTGTCCCAAACGAGACTTTCAACAATAAATTTCAATCACAATCATATCCTGCCAAATGTCAGCTTTCATAAAAATCAGAAAAAAGTAGTTATTTTATGAGCTTGAACAAACAGAGTTTTTTTCTCTCGTGCGGAAAAATTCGAATCAATCGTTGCGGACAATTTGCAGAGAGCAAACTGCACATATCGTCCCCGAATGCACATACGGTTTAGAGTTGCAGCAGTTCGGTTTACCTGGTTTTCGTGTGCGTAACGCGATACGTCGGGGCCGTTTGATTGCCGGCATTGCTGTGACCCCAACAGTCAATTAATTAGGGGAATCAAACACACTTGGAGCAAATTAACTGCAAGCACATTTACGTACCATTGCAGTTGTGGTCTGCGGTGAATATGCAACTGTGATATGTACTGCGTTCCTCGCGAGTCCAACATTCGAAATTATTTGTAACTGCTGCGTTAATTGCCATAATCAATTTAAAGACAATTAATGCTGACAAATTGTTTACAAACTTTCGTTTAATTAAGTTACAAATTTGATCAAAGAACATCCCTGGTGAAAAGTGAACATGTATGGTTCATATGGTAAATTCCACGTCTTAGCCACTTCCCCAACAAATTTGTTTGTACCATTAAATTTAAAATTAATTATTAATACTATTACGCAATAAAAAAAATTATTGGTCAAATGTTTTTCTGGAAACGAATAGATACTTGTATTTTTAGACAACTTAAAATGAAATAAGCTTTTTTAGTTTATTTTTTTTAGAAATTAAAATTTTTCCATTTATGGGAATAAAATCATACATAGATAGATTTCATATATATAAAGTTTTAACAAACGTGTATATTTTTTTGAATTTTCATACACAATTCATATGTCTGTAGGTATATACAATTTTTAATTGAAATGTGAAATAATTTTGCTGTCGACTCACTTTCATTACAGAAGAGTTGTTTGACAAATAATGCTAAACATACAAAACCATATAAATAACTTAGAGTATTAATCCAACGTTGAAAACGAAACGCAATAGTTGTTAAGCATTAAATCCCGAGAAAGCAGCCGTAGAAGCGACGCGCGTATGTGGCTTGTTCCGCTACATTGTCTTTGATACGTATAATATGAATTTGCGCGTGGGAGCGACAATAAATCGACGAACACTCGTGTAATCCGATCACTAAAAGGGATGAAAATTCCTGGGTGCGAATTTCGAGGCTTTCTCGGTCGCGGAATATGACGCCCTCAATTCGCATAGTTAAGCCGAAAATTCTGCGGTCTCGCTGGACATTTTCTACCATTGATATCGCGTTAATCTTCCAGTCGGCAAGCTAAACATATATTAACTGAATTATCTCGGGGCAAAAAAAAAAGAAAATAATTTCACCCTACATTCCACGTAATTCAATTATAAATAACTCAAATTTTCGTGTGAACAAATTTTTAATTTTTCTTCTTAATCTTTTCAGAAAAAAGAATACTTTTTTACATTTTTATCATTTGCATATTTTTGGTATGATGAATGCATAGTTTAATTTTTTTTTTCATCCCACGAAAAACTTCAGTATTCTTGATAGTTATAAATCAATAAAAGCATTTTTGTAGACATACTAAGTAATGAAAAAACATGTTGAAAAATGTATCATACATGTCGCTGGTGGCCACTCAATTATTTTGTTGTTGTTGAGATCTTGATGAAAAAATTTTTTTAATAACAAAATATCTTAACACTAAAATCCCGAAAGGGACAAATGTGTCTCTTTTTAAAATTGAAATACCGATAACTTTCACATTTTTCAACGGATTCCTTTAAAATATTGTAACTTTTTATATGTTGTGGGTACTTTTAAAACCGCGCATTCTAGCAATAAAATTTTAATTTGCTTACATTTAATTTCAATAAAATTACTTTTTCATAATTATAATAACTATATTTTGTTTGTATTTATTCACTTTCTAAATAAATTTAATTAGTGCCAACAAATTAAAATTAAAATTTCGAAATATAATATAATCAATTTCAGTACATGTGAAATACATTTTTATTTTTTTGTTTCGTACATATAAATGTTAACTATAACTTACTTATAAATTTTACAGTCATTTATGAAGCATTTGTTTAAATATTTAATAAAAACTAACAAATAATTAATAATATAAATGAAAAAAACAAAAAAACACGAAAAATACAAAAGGAACAAAAATGACTCCTTCAGGGCTTTTATATAGGGCATCAGATATCTTCGGGCTTCTAGTGTTAAAATCATAATATTTCAAAAGAAAAAATTATCTGTAATCTTATAAAAATCTCTTTATGAAATCATCTAATAAAAATATACAATTTGTAAACTAGGTGAATAAAAAAAAATATTGACAAATGTGGACACCGGGTTTAAAAGGATTAAAAAAATTTCATTTAAATATTTTATTTTTTTTAATATCTTATTTCAAATTTTCATTCATTTTCACTTGGAAAAACAATTCATAACCTTGATCAGTTAATACATGCTTTTATGTATTCTCTGCCACACCCAGACAAGTCTTGACCACCCCTAGACTATACGTTGCATTCACACACACGCAACTGTTCATTTTAATTATCATCAAATAAGAAAAATTCATAAGCACAAAGTAAACCGTTGTATAAATAATTATAATCCATCGTGTTAATAGTTGAATAAGAATCGGAAATAAAATGAAATTGTATTTTTACAACAAGTTAAAGATTGGCACTCTTTTGCGGAAAGAAGTTTGACTTTAATCATCGTGTACGTTCATCATGCTGCTGATTATTTTGCGGATATCTATTAGAAGCGCCGATGCAATTTACATGGCACGAATTTAACGAGTGATCCGATGAGATGGATGATAATTAAATTCACCGAGTTGATTTTTACGCGCTGAACGTGCATCGTGCGTGCAAAAGCGCAGAAACATTTATACTGTTTGAAGCGTAAACGATATTAAATATGTCTCTATACCAATTTTCGCAGCGTTTATTATTCGCGTACAACATTTATATGTATAATAATTGAAAATTTTGCTGCCTGCAAATTTGATTTCAAAGCAAAATAACATGGTATCTAATTTGATAAACTGTAATTTGTTAATAAATTAATGAATAAATTAAATACATTTTTGCTGCCTCTGCTGTTTGCAGTATATTTCAAACATTAACTGCATTTGAGTGTTCAAAATGTCTATATAATAATCATATCAATATTATAATTATAAGCTATAACAAAAAGGTTAAACAATAATTTAGAAATTATTTGTCATTAAAGTGAATTTTTTGTACGTGAAATCACGTATTAAGGCACGAGATCGATTATTTTAATGACGATAATTGTTTTGAATAAATATATTATTATCGAAGAAAATTGAGAAAAAGATGATGATTATTAGTGAGAGGTGGTCAAAGGTCGGATTTTTTTGTAAAGTTTAAATTTGATTTTTTTTCTTAACAAATTGTCACATTTTGATCCTGCCTGTGCATAATGTAAATTGTTCGTTCAAGTCACGTGGCATAACTAAACATCGCACCCTCCGTCCGGAGCACTTAACTAGGGCCAGGCATCGATAATTGTTTATTTTTCTCATCACTTTTAATTTCGGATAGACAACGCAGATGCGTATCACGGCCAATATTATAACAAACTTTGCTATCGCAATTGGATCTCACTTATTAATTGCATTATGAGAAGGACAAACAGTTTTGAAAGAAAAAATAAAAAATTCCCTAATTTAATTCCAAGTGTGTAAACTCTTATATATTTTATCGTCATGTGAATAAAATTAACTTAAAAATTAGAAAACAAATTGCTTCTCTTCATTTTCGTTGGTCAGAATTTTATCACTCCAAGTTGATTGTTTTTATAGACATTTTAGGTCCGAAATAAAAGCATCGAGTCAATAATTGTGGCGCGCATTAAACCTCTTCATTTTGATAACTCCGTTACAGCTTTTTACGGCTGAGAGCCGTAAATCAGATCACGTTTCACGCTTTTTATCGGCCAAATGAAAACATCAACTTTCCGCGGAGCTCATTTTTGGTCTGCCAAAAAGCGGTGCAAAAATTAAATCTATTTAAAAAAAATGACTATATGCTGCAAGACTTTTGCGAAACAAAAATTCGATCGCTATAAAATGCCTTGCACGGGTGTAAGGACTGCATGCAAATTTTAAGTACGACTTAATTATGGCGATCTTCGGGTTCTGTTATCTGCGTTTGGAAAGAACAACTCGGCTACTTTTTACGAGTTTCGCCTTTTTTGCATCTTTTATGCCGACAAAGTATAAGCGCTGCTTTCACGTTAATACGTATAAGTTGTGCAAAAGCCTCAATGATACATAAAACGGTCGGTGGTCTTCGCGACCGATTATATTCCACCGCGGTAGTTAAACTGCATGTAAATTATTTTACGAAGGCCACTGGTAATATCTTATTGTTAATCGACGGTCTATGATTTATTTACTTGCAAACAAACCCTGTCCTTAATTGCAAATTAATTTTGTGTTTCATCCCTTCTTTTGAATTTTTTTTCGCAGCCAAACTAATTGACTGAAAAATTTTGCTCGTATTGGCACTTGTCCACGATTTACGATTATTTAGCGGTCACTCTCGACAAACACTCAATTTGTGCTGAAATCAACGCCAGACTGCTTTGTCCGAGCAATTCACACGGCATCCCTCTGCCTTTTATCCTGAGTTCAGTATAAAAAGGGAGAGAAAAAGAACAAGAGGAAAAAAAATGTTTTTTTGTCTAAAGCAGAAAAATTCTTTAAGGGAGGGGAACATTTGATATGGGAAATAAAGTGTAAAATCTGCTAAATTGGATAAAGATCATTAGTTGAAAGTCAAACAGGTCAATTTCGTTAAAAAAGTTCAGATTATTATTTTACTTGGCATTGAAACAATAAACAATTTGCGAGAATCAAAATATTATATCAATTACGTTTGATTTTTATATGTACTTTTGCATTGGTTATGCCCGTCCGTCTGTGCACAAACATCGCGAAACAAACATCTCACACCGTCCGGCGATTCGTCATGCCGTTGTTGGCCGCGAACGCTATGAAATTTCGTAATAATCTAGTGCCGGTATTTCAGCAAATTATCCATTTCCGACGCTCTATCGTTGGGCCCGAGGGCAGCGTTTGATATCTGGTTGTAAGATACAAGAAACAGAGCTGCAACAAGAAAAAAATTATTCTTAAAAAAGATTTTATTATTTTTAAAGAGTTCTTATTCAAAAGTGCAATCAATAAATTTCGATGCCAATTGACCAATAGGAAGAAAATTTTGGGATTTTTTGAATCATGTGATATAAAATTATTTATTCATTTTCTAAGGTGTCAAATTTTTTTTAAATTGACGTTTCGATAATTTTGAATAATCCTCTTCAGAGTCTAGTTAATATAACTATATTTACAATCATACGAAATTCAAACACTGATCCTTTTACATTATGTCATAAGTCGTTGAACTTTTTTCAGAGCATCTTTCGCTTTGGTCGATGTGAAAAGACATGTTTTTTTTTTACAAATAAAATAACATTAAGCTATCGTGGTAACGAGCACAAAAAAGATGGCTAACATTTGGCTGTATATATCTTATGAATGTAATCCGAAATTTCAATTAAACTTATAAAAAAACGAGTATTTGCCATCCTTGTTCAAATGAGTCGATACTGACATCGGCATCGGTTGATCCTCTGCATAAACATTGTATTTCGCAAGGGATGCCTCTATTATATCATATTTTGTTATTAATATCTTCCGACTGGCTGCTCGCTAGAGCAGGTAGGGCACTTTTGTTTGCGAGACGATCAGATGAGCGCACCACTGACAGGCGCCCCCACCAAACAATAACTCCAACATACTGCTACTTTCATCCTCAGCAATACAAAAGAAACATTTTTGTTATTTTGAATCAACGTTGAACAAAAAAGGGCCAATCATGTTTCTCTTACTCCGAAAGGATGATACAATTTTGTTTCTCATATTCCTACTTGGGAACCGACTTAACAAAGATGAAATTTTTAAAGCAGAAGATAAAAAGAAGGGAACACGTGATGATACCAACTGATTTATGAAAGAACCATAAATACGTTGCGACTTTATCGTAGCCACCGCTAACTAATCAATTAAACACTCCTAGTTAGAAAAAAAGGAGCCAAAATTTGGCTGGCCATCAGGAGCATCTGCAGGAGCAAGGATTTTCTAGAGGTTGCAAACCTCTGCAGGAGAGTGTAAATAATACTAAGGCTGATTGTGGGCGTGTCTGACAGAACTCTAAAAACTTTCGACTATATATCAAAATGTTTACTGCCCTCGGATGATGCTCGGTTACGCGCGTAAAACGACAAAAAAGTGAAGAACAAATACTCGCGTATATTCATCACTCTTCACCTTTAGCCGGGCTGATAAGGGTATAAAGGATTGGCGTTTGGGTGGGTGGTGCTTGGAAGACGAAGGTGGAAGAGGGCAGCTCCGGGTACCATCCCGTTGTATGTTATTGTCGTTACCGCACGGCGAGATTGCTTATTTCTATTTATCTTTGAAGAGAGCTCTCTATGTCTCAATAACGTGGACGAGGCAACGGTGGCTCGGCTGCGTGGGTGCCTTCAACAAAGGCTGGACAGATCTGCGCCAAAGCCTTGTGGCCATTACCAATTTGAGGTTAGAAATCGTCGGACTTGTTAGAAAACTTTATTTCTTTTGTGATTACTTGGCAAATTTAGATGAAAATAAATTTCGGAGTCAGGAACAAGATATATTTGTAAGTAAAAATGAAGATGAAAAATGAAGATATGGGGAATTGAAAAAATTTTAAACTCAAAGTAGATTTGGAAAAATATTTGTAGTTAGAAATGAAGATGATTAAATAGTAAATGAATAAAATGGCTGATGTCATGAAAATTGTTAGGCGAAAGATTAAACTTGTTGGTGAAGAAAAGCCAGTGAGTAAATATAAACGAGAGAGAATATAAGAAGAGAGAAAAACAAAGTGAACATTGTTCATTTAG
The DNA here is from genome assembly GCA_022817325.1 of Idris sp. 1 HC-2018. NCBI lineage: Eukaryota > Metazoa > Arthropoda > Insecta > Hymenoptera > Scelionidae > Idris > Idris sp. 1 HC-2018. Next base: position 5,674 of record JABFPM010001402.1, on the reverse strand, counting down.
GTGCAAAATAGAGAAGAAAGCTTGAGCGCGAGAAATAATTTTGTCACCCAGAAAAGGGAATTTCTCTTTGTTTACCGGAAATCATTCATGCTGAAAAACGTTGTATAATCTTTTCTCTCTCTTTTGGGCAGCCAGTCGTTCGGGAAATAGATGCACATCCTCGAACGAGATTTGGCATTGAGAGGCCAAAGTGGTCGGATGAATTTTGGCAAAGGTTTGGCTCGTCTCTCCCTTTCTTTTCAGCTCGATGAGCCAGATTTAATCCCTTTAGGTCATTCGAGCACCCACTTATAGTCGCTTTTATGTAAGCTTTGACGCTTATAAACTTTTACTTCATGGATACCTGTTATCGGAATCCAATCCGATTTACCTAGATTATCAAACATCTTGCATTACACTCCTTATATATTAACAAAACTGCATATAAACAATTTCAGCGCTATTCCACTCGAAAAAAAGTTTCGCACACTACTGCGAAATTAAAAAGTCTCATTCCCTATAATTTAGAATCATCATCGAATGAAAAGCATTTTCACATTTGCACGCTCATGACGCTCTTGCATAAAATCAATTGCTCTTTTGTCGGCGCGCGTTCGCAATTTATATTCTCTCGCATTTTGTAATTAAAGAAGACGAAGGTGAAAAAGAAGTAGCTAAGATCCGCGGATAGATCCCTGCGAATATACATACATATATACATTCACGACTATCAAAGTGCGCGAAAAATAAAAGCGTGCAAGTCGTGGCAGACGAGGACAGCGGAATTGGATATGTTGCTCTGCGTAGGATGATGGAGGCTACGTCGCCGCATGCCACTACAGTGAGGGCCCTGGCCAGACAGAAAGCGGTCTGTATAATTATGGGTTGTCAC